>JASAMX010013446.1:0-10070 GCA_030248175.1 Microlaimidae sp. YZB2_3 | reverse complement strand
TTTCTAGGGAAAAGCACCAAAAATAAAGCATTAAGTGTTTTAAATAACGTGCTACCATGGCGCTTAGTCAGCACGCGTTTAGCGGACCGGCCCCTGGAAACTATATTTTTAAAGCCCACATACATAGACTGAGAAGCCATATTTTATGTAAAGTTACCTTTAAATTATATTTACGAATCAATAAGAAGCCTTAATATGAGTTTATAATTTTTGGGAATTTACTTACTTACTTTAGAGGAAAAAATGTTTCAAGGCGATCAAGGTCGAAAACGTTTAGTTTATGTATATTGTGGTGCATTTAATTTTTTAAAAGTATTTTCATTGTAAGGTCAGAAATACAAACGTATCGTAGGCTATAGACACATGACATTTAATAAAACTCCACCCACAAAAAAAAACAAAAATCAAGATGTTACTATGTTAATTTTAGTTTTGAGTCTCAAAACAAAAACTAAAAAGACACCACGAAAAAAGTTTAAAACTTCTATGTACTGTTTTTTCAAGCGCTGACCTGTAAATTATATTTTTTTAAAATCCGCGAAAATAACAAATTCTTTAAAAAGACTTTGCAATTAATCTTTGGCTCTTAAAAAGAATTATAATTTCTACAATATTAATGCAATTCTAAAAAAATATTTTAAAAACCAAACCATCATTGTAATTGTGTTTTAAATAAAAACACAAATTTTGATTCAGATTATTATTTTTATGGGTTTGAAATATTATTTTATTTAGAAAAATTATAATTATTCAGAATATTATTTTTACGTTTTTATGTGTGTTTTTGTAATTTTTATCAATTATCAGATAAAGAAACAAGAAAATATAAAAATCTAAGAGCACCATTGTATTGCTTATTAAAATACTAATAAAATCACTTTTTTTTTAAATAGCATCAATATTGCACAAGCAAGATTGTTTTTAAAAACCAAATATTAATTGCAAAATGTTTCTGCAGCAATTTTTTCAATGAAAAACTTTCTTGAATTTTTTTTAAATTTAAATTTCGGACTTGCGCTTGAAACACGCGTACCTGATTTTTAAATTTCTTTTGTGTTTTTGTTAATTTTCGTTTAAACTCAGGCACGCAGGATTAGCAAAGTATTTATTGATTTAACGATAAATTGTCCTCGAGGAAAAAATAGTTTAAAAATGAAGACAAATGCGAAGGATAAAACTTTTATTCTGTTAAAAACCATGCTCTAATTGAAACGTTTCGACAATACCGTTTGTCGTTATCAATCAGCTAAAATATAGAAATATGTGAATAAAATTTTTAAATACACAAAAAATGCAATGAAACACTAAATTACATAAACAAAGGTTAAAATGGATTGGGTTTTAGAAACGGTTGATAGATTTTTAAAAAATTTTAAACTGGGAATGGATTAAGAAGATTTTAAAATTTTGTAAGACAGTAATTTTTTTGAAACTAAAAGACTAAATTTAAAACAAGAAGTTAGGCTAAAATAAAAGATTTTAGTAAAAATGATAAAGCGATAAATATGGTAATTTTAAAGCTACGAATAAATAAATAAAATAAATTTTAAACACGAGAATAATAAAAAACGCGTAAAACTTTGGTAAGGTTGTACATAGGAAAGGATAAAAGGTACATTGTTAGGAGATAAGAAGGTAATAAAAAAGTTACATGACGGTTCCAAGGTGACGGCTAGTTTGGCCGTAGTACCGTACCGAGCAGGTAGGACAATTGAAAGAATATATAACACCAGATCGCAGAACATAGGGAACTTTGTCCTTAAATGGGAACAAACTACTAATGCGCATTGTTGGGTTACTATTCTAAGATTAATTTCAGGCAATAATCGAGAAAACAATTTATTTAATTTTGATTTAACTTGTGATGAATAAAAACCTAGATATGGAAGCACAACACATACTTGTAATTTTTTAGCCGTAAAAAAGTAGGTTGGGATGTTTATTTTTTTTGAGTAAAAATGTTTACACAGTTTTGTGTAAACGCATGGCTAAAGACATTTTGTATGTAGAAAGACTTTTAGAACTTTAATTTTTTGTTGAAATTTTGGCACAGAGCTTGTTAAGCGAAATGCTCTATATATTAATCCAATGATAAGACTACATTTAAACGTCTTAGGTAAAAAACTTGAGAAATTTGTATACACCCCGCTGAAAGTAGGTTTGCGGTAAACGGACGTGCTGAAATTGTCATTTTGTTTGGAGATAAATATATCGAAAAATGGAAGCGAAGCATTAGATTCAAGTTCGAACGTAAATTTGATATTTTCATGACGCGAATTTAAATAGTTGAGAAAAAGTTGAACGTGTGAAATATCCTGAAAAATGGTAAAACAGTCATCAATGTACCGTCGGTGAAATAAGGGTTTAAAATTTTGCGGGCAATTTTTTAACCAGTTTTTCGTGGTAACTCATAAAAGCGTTGGCGAGAGTGGGACCCAGTGGGCTTCCCATTGAAACACCGTATGTTTGCTGAAAATTTTTGCCATCAAAAAGAAACGCAGAGTTTTCTACTGCGAGCTCGATAAAATTTTTGAAGTCCTGTTTGTTGCGAAAATTTCTGGCCGAAAATTGGATTTGTTTAACTCATCAACGCAAATGGAGATTGTTTCTTTAAGTGGGATACTTGTAAAGCATAGAAAAATTTATATATATATATAAATTCTTATGCTATATACAGTGTATATGCTCTGCATCGCAGAGCATATAAGAATTTCGTCCAAGACTGGAAAACGGCTTACTAATTCGGGTTGTTCAGCTATCTACGATCATCTTCTTTCTTGTAATATTAATGTTATGCCAAGTTCTAACAATTTTCGCGTTCTTTCTAGTGATAGCAATAGTTTTAATTTAAAAATTAAAGAAATTTTATATATAAGTAAAGATAATCCAGAATTAAATGACAGGTATTCTTCTATTCCGTTGGAATGTTTTTAAGCTACTGCAGGCCGCACTCACCGGACTCTTTGAGTGAGACCGTCAAACAATTATCCCCTTACCCAGTGTCTTTTAACCTTTTTATTACCTTCTTATCTCCTAACAATGTACCTTTTATCCTTTCCTATGTCCAACCTTACCCGCCACGGATGAGCGATTAAAAAACAAACGACGAACACATGTGCCAAGATGGAACTGAACTCAAAATACATCAAATCGTTTATTTAAAATAAAACATTATAACTGCAATACAAAAATTAAAAAAATACAGAAATTAGTATAATTAAAATCACTTTTTTTTAAAATTGCATCAATATTGCACAATCAAGACTATTTTTAAATATCAAATATTAATTGCAAAATGTTTTTGCAGCAATTTTTCAATGAAAAACTTACTTGCATTTTTTAAATTTAATTTTCGGACTTGCGCTTGAAACACGCGTACCTGATTTTTAAATTTTTTTGGTGTTTTTTCAATTTTCGTTTCAACTCAGGCAAGAAAGATTAACATAGTATTTATTGATTTAAGGTTTTTATAGGCGTACGCCCCAGGCTGCTGAAAATTAGGTTAATTAATAAACATATTCGTAATAAATTATTCATTCAGGCGGTCGCCTGTTCATTCATTCAACCAAATATGACGAAGTTTACGTAAAGCCGTCGCTGACTGAAGAACAGAGAGTCTGTCAAAAGATTTGCTTGGCAAACTTCGGGAGCTAATTCTGCTGATGGTGATCCTTTCTGTTGGACATCGCTCTCAGGGCTCCCCTAAAGGTTTCAAAATAGGATATTTCGCGACTTAATTACCATTATAGTAAACTAAAATTTATACCTATAGTATAAAAATTTTGTGTATGAATGCAAGAAGCCTTGCTAACTCCTTATACGAGCTTGATGTTCTGATATCAGGAGATAGCCTTATCTATGGTGCTGTTGATATCTGCTTTATTTGAGAAACATGGCTCCCTGAAACAACTTCTAACGCAATGATCATCAAAATAGAGAATTTAATGTTTATCGAAGGGATCGACAGCAGCGGCGAGGAGCTGGAGTAGTTCTATTAATTCAAAATATTTTTAGAATAGTTGAAGTTGAAATGGAGGAAAACTATGATGCAATAGAACTAGTAGCGGTTGACATTTTTCTACAGAAATAATTTGATTTTGGATTATTTGTTCGCATTTGGGAAGAAATAATCCAAGACGCACTGGATTTTTTAGACTTTGGATTATTTGTTCGCACACTCTCGTGGTGGGCGTCCACGTCACAGAAATAAAAAAGGAAATGAGAATTGAAGGCGAGTAGAACCTTGAGTTTATAGGAACTTAGAGGGTTTTATCAAGAAGATAACCTTTGAACCTAGGTTTTATAGGGGACTAAAATGGGGAACCCTGACTGGGGAACCGATTATATTAATCTTTGGATTTATTCAATCAGTCCTTCCTCAGAAAGCGATTTTTGAAAAAATCAGTCAGTTGGGAATTTGAGTTCAGATCCAGGTGGTGTGCCGTACACCATCTCTCTTTTCCCTTTAGGAACCGCCGCTCCACCTTCTAAATTCGACCGTGTGTTTTTTTGTTATACATGCGATTTATTTTATTATTGTGCTTTGAAATTTCTGGTATTTTTTATATTTTAATTTTTATTTGAATTAACCCGTCGTACATGTGCGTTGTTGTTTTTTTAATAAAATTTACCTCCAGCCGACTTTATTACGATTTAAAAAAGGAGTTCGAAACTCCTTCGGAAATACCTTTAACATGTATCAAATCGTCGAAAATTTAGAGTAAAAAGTACAGTCCTTTCAGAAAGGGCTAAACACACATAAGACTTGAGGACCAGAGCTAAAATCTCTGGTTTTACATAGTTATGACGTTATAGAATCACTTTCAACCAATTAGCGCCTAGGAAAAAATTGATCTTCAATTAACGTAAAAATTTGAAATTTTAGATTCTCCCACAACTATTCCCACATAGCAAAACAAATATGACGTGATCACTAATACTATATGACATTTTAAGGGTCTTAAAATCCTGACGTGAAAACAAAAAAATTATCAGGCTTTAAATGGCTCCAAAGAAGATTGTGCAACTCTCGGTGCTTCACAATGAATTCATTTTTTTATTCAATAGATCCGTAGTCAAAATTACAAATGACTTTTATGTAAAAGCGTTAAAATATGAGCAACACAAAAGAGAACAAGAAAAAACTTGAATTACTTTGGTACTGAAAACATCAAAAGGCATATTTGAATTAGATATTTCTTTTTCCAACAAAAAGTATGTGTATGATCCAAAATTTCTTTTAGTTTTTCATTGTTTTTACTAATGTAGTGTTTGAATAATGTGTAAAGCAAAATAATACCTGCAAAATAGTTAAATGTTAAGTTGAAATAATCATAATAAAATAGAAAGTGCCCTTAAACAATAAGCGTCTAGCTATTGGGTTTATAGTAGTAGAATCTCGTAAACAGTAGAGCTTTTCATAAATGATTTCTCATTCAGAGGCAATTAAGCCGTCGATTTCAATAGAAGCTAAATGTCTTGTTTTATTTAATTTAAAAATGTCGAAAGAAGCAGTAGGTTTAGCAGTAGCAGCAGTATGCCTTATGTTTTTTGTCGTAAGTAATGTGAATATTTATAGAAATATAAGTCACATACGTTTAAGAAAATATGTAAAGTGTGTACATAAAATGTAAAATGTAAAATATAAGATAACCTCTGTTTTTCTCGAAATGAAAATTTAATTTAAAAATAGAATGTTTACAGATGGATTATTTTAGTGTTTACCGAGTGTTTTAGTCGAGGTTGTGGCAAAGTCTCAGGACGAAAATCTTACATACTATGGAGGTTCTTGAATCGAGTACCGACTGAGACAAGCTACATACCTTGTGACAATGCTAATATTTTTTAATACTGTTCTAAGGAGTATTTGGTAGTGCAATTAGTGCTGAGTTACATCGGCCTCGCGTATCTTGCTTTATGCCAAATAAATAAACTTTTCAACGATAGGCTCACAATATCTCGATATATTTTATTTTCACTTCGTTGTTGGCTGAAGAAAACGTGTGCTTGATTAAGGGCTAGTTTATACGGGAGTGACAAGTGATAACACGTTCAAACCGCAGCGAGAAGTGACAATGTAACAGGGTAAACGCGTGCGGAAGAAGTTGTTATTTTTCACATGTCAGTCTGGTGTTAACCAGGACTAGTTCGTATGTAGAAGGGCAACTGACTTAATTTCGGCCACCTTTTTTATTTTTTTGAATAAGTTTTTTCTGGCTTTTTCAATCAAGCCAAAATTTGGTCTAAAAATCAAACAATAGCTATATTTGTTATTCCAGTGCAAAATTTGAATATTTCTGTTACACTTAAAAATCAGTGAAGGTTTAAACTTTTTTTTAAAGTGGCCGAAGTTAAGGCGCGTGCCATTTATTTCGGCCACCTACAAAAAACTGGCTCTAACTATTGCTTAAACGAACAATAAAAATTTCTAAAGGTTGCAAATTTAACCTTAAGTATTGTTCTTGGTACATATAACTTAATTTTCCCGTTTACGAACTTTAATAGTTATTAGCAAGACTTTAAATAATTATGTCAAAACCTTAAAAAAACAAAATTTAATAATTTGTATTTTTTGTTCAATTTTTATTTTTGGCTTAAAAAATGTCAAAACAAAGTCAAACGAGCAAAAAAATTCTTTATAAATATACTAGTACAATGATATTTAAAAACAGCAAAAAACGGCAGGTTCTTTTACCTAAATTTTCAGGTGGCCGAAATTAACGGAATCTTAAAATGCGCAGTTAGTTAAACGCATTGCAAAATGATTTTAAAGAAAATACCAAAACATGAAAATTAACAACTTTGAGCCTTAAATAGAAGATATTTCAAGGTTATATATTGCTTCGTTCTAAGTTTGATGCAGTTTAAACACAAAGCAAAAATTAGGAAAATCACAAAAAATTCACTTTTTGTATGAAAATGTTAATAATACAGAATAATACAAATAAAAAACTTTTGCAAAAACACTTTATTCAACATTAATCCTGTTACTTTTGTGCTAGTTCTTTTGTGTTTTAAAAATAAGCCAATTTTCTAAAACCCTAAATTGGTGGCCGAAATTAAGGCGTGGCCGAAATTAAGTCAGTTACCCTAAGTGTATTTCGATTTTCCTTGAGAAAAACTAGGAACAGCGCCCTGGCACGAGTTCTGCTGCTATTACTTTTATTAGTCGATTTTGTCCACCGCTTGGAATAAATTTTGAGCTAATACCGAAATACGTCAGGATTTTGACCCTCAAAATGTCATACGGTATTCGTGATTACGTCATATATGTTTTGCTCTGTGGGAATGGTTGTGGGAGGAGCTAATAGTATCAATTTTAGCCAATTAGTGCTTGGAAAAAAACTAATCTCCAATGGATGAAAGATCTCTTTTTTTCATAAGCACTAATTGGCTAAAAGTGATTTTATAACGTTATAAGTCTGTAAAGAATATTAACACTGAACGATTTCCGTTTAAATGTAAGCGTTTTGACTATCGTAAAATATATAATAAAGGAAAAATGAGACACTTAGAACGAACTGCATGAAAAAAACAGGTGCCATTTAAATGGGACTTATTTAAATGGGATCCCATATAAATGGGATCAAAATTCGAAAGGTCCCATTTAAATGGAACCAGGTCTCATTTAAAAGGGATCTTTGGTTTCAAGCAGTTTGTTCTAAGTGTCTCATTTTTCCTTTATTATATATTTTTGCTAATGCTGTCAGTTACAAAAAGGTCACATTATCTTTTGTAAATGCCTAATGACTTCGGTGTTACGATAAATCAAATAAGTACTCAACATAACTTTATTAAAAATCAAACGTTTATTTAACCAGAAGTAAAAATTCAGAATATTGTATAACCGGCTGCTTTAACAGCTGACTATAATTTCAATAAAAAACCGATGATATGTTGTAAACTTCATTTTAATTTTTTATATTATCTATCATATCTATCATATCATATCATACTTTCTATCATATCATACTATCATACTTTAAACTTAAAGTTAATCCGCTAAAAGTACCTTTAGTTTTTATCACCGCTCATTCGTGGTATAAAAAATACAACATTTGTTTTTTTACGTTATAATATACACTAGTTCTGAATAAGCGTCTTTTACTATACGAGAGAGGGTACAAAAAGAAAAAAAATTTAAAAAAATCGTAGTTTTTTTAGTTTCTTTAGTTTAAACCTCTACTAAATTAAAATTACTACACGATAATATGTTTCACTATATTAAATTCCATTAATATATCAGTTTGTCCTAAATAACATTTGGTTTTTTTGATTGAAAATAGCAATAGTTAGAAGTCATTACTAAAATAGTGTTTTCGTAAACAATGGTTTAGAATTCGCAAAAAATAAAGTTGAAATTAGTACTTTAAAACTAATTTTAAACATACATAGGATTTTTTAATATTTTGATTGCGAAACTATTTAAAATTTAAAAATTAATTTTAATCCATCGCAAAATTTTAAATAGAAGCATTTTCTGTAATTGAAACATTAAAAAAAGTGGAAACCAAGTGCACCAGCAGTGCCGTACCTGCGAAGCGGCAAAAAAAACTAAAAATCCCCAAAAAATGCTTTTGCTTTTCTAATATTAAAAAGTATTTAAGAAATTTTGAAGGGAAAGGGTTAAGATTTTGAATCACATTATATTTGAAACGTAAAATCTACTAGTCGCTTGCTGTTTCTCAATTTTTTTCCTACATATTACTGGCGCCAGTTGTCATTGTACTTTTTTCCTACACTAAAAGAACCTTATTTAACTAGTCTATACCACAAAAATAACAAAAAAATTGCATGTTTAAAAACTATTTATATTCTGTTAATCTGTATGTCATGTGCATTGTGCACTAAAAAGCATACTGATAATTATTACACGAAATACTCCGTATAAATTTATTTTTTAATCACCTGCGTCTGAAGGCCTTCTAGTAGCGACAACGAATATAATAAACTAAAACTATAGCTTTTTGCTATGAACAGAAAATTAAATTATAACAAAAATAATTGTATATCACTTTTTCACTTTTTATTCGAATGGTAATGGAATACTGTTTTGTATTGCCAATATTTTTTTTAATTCTTTTTTGTTTCAAATAAATATTAAAATAGTTCGTAATATTTTATGTTAATATTGGCTAAATTTAAACCATTCAATACAAATTTAATAAAATAATATATAAACAACATTTAATTTACGATTTAAAAAGTTTTTTTAAATATTTAGTGATACTTTAATCAATAAAAAAATTCAGAAATGGAATCTTGGCGATTCTTTAAAGTCATAGATTGTTTGTTTATAATCCAAATTAATTAGAATTTCTTTTCACAACGTATTAGTATAAACTTAACTTTATTTGAATAACTTAACTCTAAATTATTTTAAAATAAAACTTTTATGGTTTTGTTGTTAAAACTTTTGTTTTGAGAATTGTCTCTTCGTGTCAGTTTTCGAATATGATTTACCTATACAGTACTTACGAAAATTTTTTTCTAAAGCAGGTATTTTTCAAAATATGAGAAATTTATTAAAACTTATTAAAATGTTAACGGATTTTCTTTCCCACAAGCTTAAACATGTATACTGAAAAAATTATAATTTACGAAAGAAAGAAAACTTATGCATCTAAATGCACTATGTTTTTTGCAATTTCTGGGTGGATTTCTTGGATTTTTTTCTTCTGTGTCAATTTCTTTTTTTTATTTTTTTCCACAAGATTTTACAAAAGATGATGTACAAAGTTACTTATAGTTATTCTACGTGTATACTATAAACAGTACGGTACGCACCCTTATAAATACCGCTATCATAAATACTTCGTTAAAATGGTTTATACACACTGGAATGGAAAGTAATGTTGATATTATTAACACCCGAATAAAAAAAATTTGAAAGTTTCTTATAAAACTATAAATATGGCATTTTAAAACTTACGACATGCCATAAAGAAACCGTCCCGAAAATTCTTGAATATTAAAAAAATTGCTTTCTAGGACTAGATTTTTAAGACTTCCGATATAGCAATTTAATTTTCTTAGGAGTATTTTAAGAAATAAGATAATCTCCACAAAGG
>JASAMX010013444.1:0-12028 GCA_030248175.1 Microlaimidae sp. YZB2_3 | reverse complement strand
TATGTAATTACTTGGTTGGGTTAGTATATACGATTAACGGTTTAGGTAACGCTATTTTTTTGTATATTGCAAGTGGTCATTTGTATGCCTGTGGGAGACTGACACTCTTCTTTGTAGTAGAAATTACGGTTTAGTTGTTTTTTTTAAATTTACTCTCAAAACTAAAAAAATGCGATTCAACAAGTGACATGCAATAATTCACAAAACCACAATAAAAGCTTTTAAAAGTGTACACTAAAAATATTTGTAGCTTTTTAGTGGCACTAGCTAGTCGAGTTTTTGATCATCGCTCCGTTGTTTAAACTTTTAATGTATTTAATCTTTATTAAACTGCAAATTTTTTTATAGTTTTAAACTTCTTATATTTTAAGAACATATTCTTTCAGTTCAATTTATAAATTATTAAAACAAAAAAAACATATTAAGCCGTTATATAAGAAGTATTTAAAAAATTGGTATTCTCGAAGAGTTTAACAGGTACAAACAGCTAAAAGACTGTCACATTTTTTTATAATAAGCAAAGTGTAACTTTTGTGGGATAATTTTGTAATTTTTATTATTCTTTTGATGTTACCGTAATCGTAAACCTAACAATTCCTGTTTGCGAATTGAAGGCAAGAAGAACAAGAAGTGTCACTTTTCTCCCAGGGTTTTTAAAATGAAGACTTAAAGAAAAAATTTGCCCTAAAAATTGGTCTATGTCTCTTTTTTAATTTTTTTAAAAAAAATGATTTATTTTTATTTTATTATGTTTATTATGCTCATGTTTATTTTTTATTGTTAATAATAATAATAATTATTATTATAAAATCATTGAATTAATTGTGTTTTATTATAACAATATATATTATTTAATATAATAATTGTGTTTATAGTAGCAAATCTGGTTGCTATTTGATGCTGCAATGGCTGACATCATACTATTTTTTATCCAAAGTGTAAAAAGTTTATCAAAAATAAAAGCATAATTTTTGCTAATTGAAGGCTAAATAAAAGCATAATTTTTGCTAATCGTTTTTTGAAGTATCTAAAAACAAAATATAAAGCTCGTATCATACTTTGTACAAAATGTCCAAAGAATAAAATTCAACTTTAATTGATTTAAAAGGACGTTTTTAGAAATTTAAAGTATATAAAACCTTGGTTTTTATGTTTTCAACCTTTTGGACGAACTTTGATTCCAGCCCTAATTTTTTCATCTTTCGGAAACACGCCGCGATCGGTGGTAATAACGCTGTTAACACTGTTTTGCGGTTTGAGTGTTTTCTGGTTTTCGAAATCCCCTTCCTAACGAACAGCACTAAGATACATACATGGGCAAGTTGATCCGGAGTGGGGGGGTTAAACCCCAAATTAGGGGGGGAGGGTTAAAATCCGAGAAACGCAAAATACCCATATCGTTTTTTTTTCTGGAGTGCATTTTACCCATATCGTTTTTCGATTTTGAAAGAAAAATAGGTAAGAAACGCTAATTTTACGTCAAAAAGCCCTATTTATAGCATTTTTGAGCTTTTTATTGCATAAAACATTCATTTTGACCCCAAAACTTAAGTTTGGGGGCAGTTAGAAGTCATTTTAAAGACATTTTTTTTCTTCATTTTTCCAAAATTGGGGGGGGGGTTAACTTTTTCTCCCCCCCCACTTCTGATTGGGGGGGGGTTTAAACCCCCTTTTACAGAATTTGGGGGGGGTTAACCCCCGAACCCCCCCCGTGCCCATGTATGCTAAGATACCGGACAGGCTTTAAATCTACGTTTGCGAAGTGGTTGAAATTCAAAAAGGGTTCATTTTGGTAAAAACGCAATGTAAAAATCCAACTTATCATAAAACACAAATCAAGCAAAAAAGTTTGTTAGAGATGTACATAGTCCGAGATTAACTGGCGATTTTAGTCAGATCTAAAAATATTAGTATTAATTTACGGCTTCATTAAAACTAAAAAAATACTTTGGTTGGTGCATGAAGATATAAAAACTTTAGAAGATATAAATTTTCGAAGCTGTAAAAACTGTACTTTGTTCAGGTTGATGTAAATTAATGTCGGTAGTTAACCCAAAGGAAAGTGCGGCAAAAAAACTTTTTAGAATAATTCACTTCGGTATAAATTTTATTTGAGTCATTACTCAATGGAAATTTAATTATCATAGTTTATATCTGTGGGAGATTAATGGGCGAAATAAAAAAAACCCGTTTTAAACGCGGATTGATAAGGCAGGGCAGGCTGGTGATAACGAAAATAACTGATAAGGAAAATTACTCGGGAGTGCGCAGTTTGTGAGCGTAGGGCGGCATGCTAATTACGGTAAAATTCAATTTTTGAACCGTTCAACACCGGTCGTCAAAAGCAGTCCGTCCGTTGAATTTTATGACTCCGCGAATTTTATTACCGCGCCGCGGATTTCCAATTTTAATTTCTAGTTCATATGCATGGGGACTGGCGGCGTGGTCGTCGGAAATTATGAGCAGTAAAAGGCGGTTTATAGCTGTAATTCGTTGCGACCTGCTGCCTTCACGCGGTCCTCTTTTACGATGTAATGCATTGTGAATTATGTACTTTTATGTACTTGTAATTTCTAACTCTCCCCCCTCCACTCCGCTCCCCAAGTAGGCAGACCGAGTGCGGCTTGTTGTTGAAATGGCAAACAAAAATGGAAATTTTAGTGGAAGAATTTTAGCTCTTTTCAGTTTTGTTGTTATTTTAAGGGCAACGGTATGTCATTTTTTGTATTTTTATATTTACTTTGCCTTCCTTTTAATATTTTATATCAAATGATCAATAATCATATGATTATAATTCTTTGACCTCTTTTTTCTTTTTTCGTTCTAATTTAAGGATTTCATAAAAGTCTGAAAATATGTTCGCAACTATTAACTCAAGGTATTTTTTGATATTCAAAGTGTATTTTGCCCTAAGCTATGAACTAGAAAATCAATTTTCTTTAAAACAACTGTTTGTTTAATGATTTTTAAATAAATTTTATTCTTGGGGCTTTTAAACTATTAACAACTTTTAGAGAGTACATAGGGATCTAATGAACTTATAAAAGACTGAAAAGTAGTTTTCCCCTTTTCACTGACCTGTTATTTCTTTGTAGTCAAAGTCTATTCGCAATCAAGAGCTATAAGACAAACGAACGGGCTTTCACTGATATTAATAGCTGAGCATTAGTTTTGTGAGAATCTTGGATTATAAATTCATTCATTATAATTTAATTACCGTAAACATCGACTATGAAAAGATTATGAGGTCGCGTTTTTTGCATATCAATATTATCCAAACTGAATGCGTTTATTTCTTATAATAACTTGAAATAAAATGCTACAAATTTATATCAGTTTGTTGAATGTAACATTAAGTATTTTTATGTCAAAACTATGTAATGTTTTTTATAAGCAATTAGTTAAAACAAACAAAAGCAAGTTATTACCAACTTGATCTAAATATTAAAACGTTTACTTAGTTGGAAGTAATTAGTGGTGAATAATTTATTTCTAGAAATTAGTTGTATATATTGTAGTTCTCTATGGAACAAAAATGTAATTTTTGATATTTCTATAATAGATAAGATTATATTACATAGGCTATTGTCAAAATTAGTTTCTATACGGTAGTCTAAAAAATGAATATATTCTGTTAAGTATTCGCTGGGTCATTTTATACAGGTGTGAATTGCTTTTTTAACGATTCTGAATCATTCAGTGTTGACTGATCGGCTGTTAAAAATGTTTTCCAGTTTTTGACGTCTGCCATGAGACTGCTGCTGAATAGCTATCATGAAAGAGGTGTCTGGCGCATTGCGTATTATTTCAAATACCACGCAACGTCACAGATTTATTATAAATATAATTCTGTAATATCAAACATACATAAATCACCTGCGATGGTGCCAAACTGTAAATACCACACACCAAAATAAAAACAAACTGGATTAAAATCAGAATTTAATATAATTTTATTTAGATTTTATAAGAAAAGTAATCTAATTAAATAGGCATGGTTAATTGTAAACGGACTTTGTCAAAACTTTGCAAAAAAGAAGCTAAGGTAGCCAAAAACTTAGACTTTAAATTTTTCTGACTAGTAATACAGTAACTATGAGAACTATTTTTCCCCACAAATTGGTTGCGGTGTGGTTTTTTATGTCGTTTGTGTTGTGTTTTAAAATTAAAGGTAAATTTTCAACTATCAAATATTTTTGTTGAACACGAGATATTTAAACTATTTTGGTTCTTTAAACCTATAAACAAAAAATGGAAAAACAAAGAGTGGTAGAGTTTAAAAAATACCAATCAATAACCAGGTAGGAACTTAACAAAATTCACAACTTATGCTGTTGGCTACCTAGGCTTATTTTCTACGTAGTATTATTAAAATCCTTCTGTTTTTATATGACTAGCTACTAATTAGTGCTTTAATTTTAAATTAGAATACCCGTCCTTAAAATTTTTAATCTACAAAAAGTACATTGCTTTACTTTCTTTTAGCCTTACAGTGGATTTGACGACACCAAGATTTTGTCGCACAAGGACACTGATCTGGACGAAATTGTTCTGAGTTCAGACATGGCCGGCCAGAACTTGGCGTCCAGCCAACCGCCGCTGGAATGTCAGAACGGGACCGCCTACGATTCAGCTGATCACATCTGCTGTACCAAATGCCCCAAGGGCTTCGGGGCCGTCCTGCCCTGCCACAAGAAGAACGGAACCGCAGTGGACACCATTTGCGATCGCTGCGTACCCGGGGAGACTTACTCGGACAGCGACAGCTACCTGGACTCCTGCCGGATCTGCGACCGCTGCCCCCCGAATAGCCGCACCTCCTTCCTGTGCAACGGGACCCATAACACCAAGTGCCGTTGCGACCCCGGTTACTTCGGCACCCGCAGTCAGCGCACGGGGAGATTGAGCTGCGAGCGCTGCAAGGTCTGCCCGCCCGGCACTTACATGGTCAGAGAGTGCGGTGAGAACACGGACACAAGGTGCGCAAGGTGCGACGAGGGGGAGACTTACGCCGACAAGCCAAACTCTAAAAAGTGTAAAAACTGCAGCAAGTGTCAGTTCGCTGCGATGCAAGTCGTTTCAAAGTGCAACGTAACGCACGATCGTATATGCTCAGGTAAAATATTCTTTAATTTTGATATGAGTCATACAGGATAAAATTTAAAGTAAAATAATATTCCAAGCTTTCTAAAAAATTCTAGACTAGAAATCGAGTTTAAATTTTAACTTCAATTGCATTTCTATGTTGTTTTGTTAAAAAATTTTGAATTAATTGTTTATTTATTTTTATTAAGAACCCACTCTTTTGATTTACTTTACGCAGTTCACCACGGTGTAACGGTAATTCCACTCTGGTGTGCTGAGTGCGTGACGGTCACTAAGATAATATTGAATGCGGTTAAAAAATTACTTTGCAAATCTAATATAGCAAGTATATCCTAATCCCGTTTTGCCACCCCAATTCTAGCCTAAAACCTAAGGTTTTAAATTTGGTCCAATTTTGGACTAAAGTTAAAATCCTTCAGGCTGAAATTAAGGGCGTAACCGCTCGCCGTCAGGAAGAAAAGAACAATAAACGCGCGAGAAAAAAATAATAAAAAAAAGTTGGCAGAGATGATGTAACCAATTATTATTAAGTTGCGTCAGGTGTTTCTCTACACGTGATATTTTCTCGGAGAACGAGTGGTTACTTTACCACCCCGCTGTTTTCACCCTGATAGAATTCGTCTTTAGTAATAAATGAATAGATTTATTTTTCCAAAGGAGTTAACAGTGGTCTGTTTCTTTCACTTATATGAAATTTACAATTTACCAACAACTGTTTTATTGGAAAAAAATTAATAATTTGCTTAGGATATATCTTTTTATCGACTAAAATTATATAATTCATTTAAATTAAAATATTTATTTCTAATTGTAAATTAAATTAAGTTCCAATTAATAATACATATGTATTATAATATTCGAAAAGATTTATCAAAATCCACTACGTTTGAAATCAAAATTTTTAAAGATAAATAACATAAAATAACCTTTTGTTTTTGCTTAAAAATGTAAAATATAAAAATAAATTGAAAAATAAATTTTTTATAAGAGAACCCACCATAAGTTGCAATCTACGTATCTACATAAAAGATTTTTAAAGACGTTGCTTTTTATTCAGCGAGGACCGTCACCGCAACGGGTCGAAGTTCTTTGACGCGATTTTGCCACTTGGCAGGCAAAAACGAATAGATGTTTTTTTAGAGTCCAGTCTTTTTAACGGGCGTAAAACTTTGCTAAACAACAATCGTGAATCGGATCGGAGTGATGGTGGGGAAGAGGGCGCTAGTTCCGGTGCGGACCTGATCCCCGTGTATTGCGCCATTTTCGGCGCTATCATTGTAGTCCTGGTCATCTACGTGATTCTCAAGCGCTGGCACCTCCGCCGAGCTCCCAAAAAGAAAGCGAATTTGCACACGGCCGCCGGGGCCAACGGCTGCAATTTGCATGGCGCCGCCCAGCCGGCCGAAGTGGCCTATAACAGTTTGAACTTGGCCGAGGCCGCTTACCTACCCAGAGTCCCGGCCCAGCACTACCCGGTCACAAGGATTATACAGATGAAATCCCCGAAAAAGTCCCAACGCACAGCGGATACGGTGGAAGGACAACACCTACGTAAGACTTTTGCTGACAATTTTCATTCCGTCCTACTGGTTGTGGTTACACATTATCGCCAATAACTTATTTCATTACTTTTTAGTAGTTCCCGTGTTATTGCTGTCAAACGTTAGTCATCAGTTAAAATATAAAACTGAACTGAGTGAAGCATGTCTAAACTTAAATCACAAATAGCGGCTTGAAAATAATAAATACTAATGCACACGTGCAACTATTTTTTGGTAAGAAAAAATTGGATGTGTGAAAAACAAATTTTGAACCGTTGTAAAATTAATCAACTTGTAGGTGTACGAACCTAAGGATTGTAAGTTCCCTGCAGTCGTTGTTCTTGTACCGAAAGTTCATTTACAGATTAAAAAAAAATTTTAAAAATTAAAAACTAAAAATAATTATGAATATAAATTTATAGAACTCTAAACCAAATTTGTAAACTGCTTATGAAAGATGATTAATACATTGTAAAGTTTTGTTTAGTGGGAAACCAACAAAATTTGTTTGGGACAAAAGTCACAGAAAACTGTATTCGAGAGCTTGAAACGAATCTCCACAATTGTAAATTAGAAAACGGGAGCGAAGCTTGGCTCGGCATAGCGAAGCATCTAGGTATGTTTAGTTTCAAGTTTCGCTTTTTTTATGACTAAATGTTATTTTATTGTCAAAAATATTTGTTGGCGCTATAAAATCACATGATTTATTTTCATCTTATCACAAAACGATTGTAACAATAAGTATCAAATAAAACCGATTGTGACACTTCATTTAAGCTGATTATAGCTTTTAAATCAAGAAAAATTCAACACACAGAATATGTATTATATATATATAATTTTTTATTCAGACTGAGTTTGCCATTGGTACGATTGACTATATTTTATTCTTATTATTGTGGGAAATTTTTAGGTTACATAGACACGGTGTCTATAAGGCAAGAGGCTTCCGCTATGGGCATGACGCCCTCCCGTCGACTTCTTGACAAATGGAACCACGACAAAGGCAGCGATATTTTGAGCTTTATTCAGGCCTTACGGCTATCCGGTCAGCCCCTCCTAGAGGAAATTGTCACAAACAATGCACAGAACGGTTTGATGTTCGTTTAACGCCTGTGCGTTTTTTGATTTTAGTGAGCGCCCACTTAAAAATAAAGTCAAAAACTAAAGTCCTCAATTTCTGTGGTGTTGTTACGGTTAAAACTGTTTCGAAACGGATTAAACTCTGCCTCCGCAACTGATTGGGGAACTAAAAAGTTGTTTCCGAAAACTATTGCCTCAGTATGAAATTGATGTTTTAAAATTGAATAGAAAAAATACCGACTCGTCTTGCCTATGCTGCATTCTTGCCCTTTGTACAGCTCCGTGCTATTATAAACAGTTTGCGACATTGCTAATTACAATCGCTTAATCGGAAAAAAAGCTGTTAACTAACTATTTTGTATTAAAGATTGTTTACTTTCAACAAAATAAAACTAAGGTTAAAAACTTTTGATTATTATTTTTTGTATAATATTGTGATGCTGTGGTTGTATTTCATGTAAAGTATGATAGGATTTGCTCCTAATAGGGTAAATTTACCCTAAAAATGCCTGCTCAGAAGCTTATTTGTTTGTACATAATTTTTATGCTGTAAAATGTGCATAATAGTTTTTATTGTCGGGAATGACTTATGCAGAATTACTTGAAATTAATGATCTGAAACTTTTATTTTTTCATTTTACTGCCCGTTTTTGTATTTGTAATTCTAAAAATTGAGGTTGACTTTTTAAGGGTGTAAAAATTTGAGGTAAAAACTAAATTTAACTAAATACATGGGGTTGGTTCTAGTTTAATTAATTTTATTAGATCTCATCAGAAAGGTTCATATATTTGTGATCTAATTTATTCAACTTATATAAATTTTTTAAAGCTAAATTAACATTCGAAAATGGGCTATTCTCTGTGTTGACTTAAGCATATTTTTAGCCCGAGTCATTTTTCTAAAATTTTGTATAAATTTTTAAACATTTACAACTTTATGTATTTTCCCTGTCTCCTAACCAAATAAAATAAAATAAAATATCACGCTTTGTGTTAAACTTTACTTTTTACACTTACACTCTACTGAAAATTTATTAAGTATAACATAACTGAGGAATCTACGATTATTTTTTTTTATTTGTTACCTTTAAATATATTAAACTCCTTTCGTTTTTTGATAATTGTCCAACAGTCACACACCTGGCAGTTACATAAACCAAAACGATCATTTTCAAAATAATATGTGAATATCCGGCACCCAGCATGATAAACACTATATTTACAAAAAGTTTTGATTTAAAACGGCAAGTATAATTTGACGTTATCATGCGGGGTACTCACATCAGCGTTAAACTTATTTGTTATTAAAGTACCAGAAAGTAAGTTAGAAAATACCAGAAAGATTATTTTTGCAAAAAAGCGACTTTTGTTTACAAAAATATCGTGTTCTTGTAACTTTTCAAAAAATATGTCGGAAGTGTTTTTCGTTACATAGTTAGCACTATTTTTTTAAAAATTAGATGGCAAAATAATACGAAAATAATAGTTTTTGGCAAATAAAAAAATAATTACAGTTTTTAACCTTTATGTAAGGTACCTTAAATAATATTTACAATGATTTGGACTCGGAGTTATGTGTGACTCAGTTAAACACGTTTAACCATCAGTATTTTAATGTTTAACTTAATAAACTAATATTTGTTTAACGTTCAAAATCCCAATAAATTTGTTTTTGTTTGAAAATTTTGCAACAAATCAAAAGATGTATTGTTGAATTTTTCCCATTTTTGCTTTAAAGGAAAAAAATGATGTGTATTGAAGGAGAGTACAAATTTTTTTAGCAACAAACACTTTTAAAAAAATCAATGTTCATTAATTGTAAAACTATACATTGTACTTTACATTTGTTGTCTTGCGGTTCCGGGTCAAGAGCCGGAACAACGTTCACCAACATTCAGACGTTTTTTAAAATATTTTTCAGCAACACCATAAGAATTAAAAAAATTAATAACTTTGAAATCAAATATTTTTTTGTGGAAAATCGTCAAACTTTTTATATGTATTTAAGAAAATTTATGTGCAGCTGTTGTAAAATTTTATATTTTACCAAAATTGCTTTTTTTTAATATAGAGTGATTTCAACTCGACAATTATTATATTAAAGTCATAAAACACAGTTAAAATAATGTTTTATTAAAATCAGTTTAATTAAATTAAAACTGTGTTTTATTTTTTTGGTCTTGTAAGCAAAAATAAAAAAAAACATGGTGTTTTGCTTATTCTATCAATTTTCTTAATTTTTTATAGTATTATTTAGACAGTCATGTATATAATAATAAAAAATTGCTTGTAGTTTTTACCAAATGTGATGCGGTTTTTATGGTTTTTTTAAATAAAATTTTGACTCGTGTTATAACTGCACCATTAAAATTGCACTACATGAATTAATTGATTTTTTTTAAATTAGCCAATATCACAATAGAATTTTAAGAGTTTTTAAATAGCGGGTAAAATTCGTGATTTGCAGTTATATGTTTTGCTCCGTGGAAATCAAAATGGAAGGAGCTAAAACTTCGAGATCCCTATTAAAACATACAAAAAAAGACCTATCAAACGTTAAGAGGGCTACTAAAAAGCAAAAAAAAATACCTAAGAATTAAGCAATTTTTTATTATTATATACATGACTGCTTTAAATAAGACTATAAAAAATTAAGAAAATTGATAGAATAAGCAAAACACCATGTTTTTTTTTTATTTTTGCTTACAAGACCAAAAAAATAAAACACAGTTTTAATTTAATTAAACTATTTTAATAAAACATTATTTTAACTGTGTTTTATGACTTTAATATAATAATTGTCGAGTTGAAATCACTCTATATTAATAAATTTTTTTTTTCGGTAAAATATAAAATTTTACAACAGCTGCACATAAAATTTTCTTAAATACATATAAAAAGTTTGACGATTTTCCACAAAAAAATATTTGATTTCAAAGTTATTAATTTTTTTAATTCTTAACTTGTGTTGCTGAAAAATATTTTGAAAAAACGTCTGAATGTCTCGGCTACGTTGTTCCGGCTCTTGACCCGGAACCGCAAGACAACAAATGTAAAGTACAATGTATAGTTTTACAATTAATGAACATTGATTTTTTTAAAAGTGTTTGTTGCTAAAAAAATTTACTTTTCTTCAATACACATCATTTTTTTCCTTTAAAACAAAAATGGGAAAAATTCAACAATACATCTTTTTGATTTGTTGCAAAATTTTCAAAACAAAAACAAATTTATTGGGATTTTAAACGTTAAACAAATATTAGTTTATTAAGTTAAACATTAAAATACTGAGTGGTTAAACGTGTTTAACTGAGTCACACATAACTCCGAGTCCAAATCATTGTAAATATTATTTAAGGTACCTTACATAAAGGTTAAAAACTGTAATTATTTTTTTATTTGCCAAAAACTATTATTTTCGTATTATTTTGCCATCTAATTTTTAAAAAAATAGTGCTAACTATGTAACGAAAAACACTTCCGACATATTTTTTGAAAAGTTACAAGAAAAACACCAATATTTTTTTGTAAACAAAAGTTGCTTTTTTGCAAAAATAATCTTTCTGGCAATTCCTAACTTACTTTACTGTAATTTTTAGACAAATAAGTTTAACGCTCGATGCGAGTACCCCGCATGATAACGTCAAATTATACTTGCCGTTTTAAATCAAAACTTTCGGGAAATATAGTGTTTATCATGCTGGGTGCCGGATATTCACATATTATTTTGAAAATGATCGTTTTGGTTTATGTAACTGCCAGGTGTGTGACTGTTGGACAATTATCAAAAAACGAAAGGAGTTTAATATATTTTTTAAAGGTAACAAATAAAAAAAGTATTTTAAAATATTCCTCAGTTATGTTATACTTAATAAATTTTCAGTAGAGTGTAAGTGTAAAAAGAAAAGTTTAACACAAAGCGTGATATTTTATTTTTATTTTATTTGGTTAGGAGACAGGGAAAATACATAAAGTTGTAAATGTTTAAAAATTTATACAAAATTTTAGAAAAATGACTTGGTTGAAAATATGCTTAAGTCAACACAGAGAATAGCCCATTTTCGAATGTTAATTTAGCTTTAAAAAATTTATATAAGTTGAATAAATTAGATCACAAATATTATGAACCTTTCTGATGAGATCTAATAAAATTAATTAAAACTAGAACCAACCCCATGTATTTAGTTAAATTTAGTTTTTACTCTCAAATTTTTAATACTTTTTAAAAAGTCAACCTCAATTTTTAGAATTACAAATACAAATGCTGTAAAATGTGCATATAACCTAGGTCACGCACC
>JASAMX010013439.1:5000-30882 GCA_030248175.1 Microlaimidae sp. YZB2_3 | reverse complement strand
ATCAATATATATTATTAGAAATAAATGTGTAAAAAATAGTGTTCTATTCATTTAATATACTGATCGAAATTAAACTATTTAAATTTATAAGTTTTTGGCTACCAAAGCTTTCTTTCTATCGAAATAAGTCAAGAACAAGCAGTCAAAAAGTATTCATGATCTTTCAGGCTGATTTTTTAAAATTTTCCAATTAAAAAAATCGCGTTTTTGATTAGTCATTTTTACAAATGTGTTCTATCCATAAATAATCATCATATTACTAGTTTTACAAAAATGTCTTAGCGAGTTTTAAAGAAATTAAAAAAAAATTAAGATAATTTTTGAAAACTAATCAAAAAATAGTATTTAAGAACACGGTCAGTTTTTTTTAGAATCTGTTTTACTGGTAACAAACAAGTTATCACAAACCTCCTTATTTAAAGAACTACACTATTAAAAATCGTTTAACTATCTTATAAATAAACGTTTAAAAAATAAACTTGTTAATTGTTTTTTTAATAAAAAACAGTAATCTTTATTTTTGGTCCACAACGCGACAGTCTCGCGACACAACGGTCTTGAGGGAGTACCACACGACGGTCCCCTGCAAACAATGTTACCTTTTAAATAAGAAAATGCGCGTTTTTCTACCTGCTATTGCCATCAAGTTTTAATTTAGAGCAAAAATAATAGCCGTTTGGTAAGTTATAGTAATAAATAATATATGATGGGATATTGTTAAGCGCAAGTATTTATTAGTAAAATCAAGCTGACAATAGGCACCTTGCACTGGAACTCGGTTTATACATGAAATATGCAATAAACATAGCGAGTCACCATAATGGATAATTACCGTATCTCCTAATTATCTTTTGTAGCATGCAGATCAACTGATCGAAATTTCGCGCGCTTTCGAGGGTTGATATGCATACTACAAAAGATAAGTAGGAGATACGGTAATAATCCATTATGGTGATTTGCTATGTTTATTGCATACTTCATATATAAACTGAGTTCCAGTGCAAGTTGCCTATAGGTAACAGGGGTAAAGAAGAGTAAACAGTGAGAATCACCCCAGGAAGCCATGCGCGCTTGTTATAAATGGACTTTCCGCGGTTTCCAGGTTAAATCCTACAATAGAAATCAGGTTATATTTAAAAATTTAGCCTAAAGACAAACCCAACGTGGCTGCAACAGTTTTTCGTTGGATTAAAAAATGCCCCCATTATCTAATCACTCAAATCACAAGAATCTGACGTCACTTTATTAGCCAATTAGATTCAATTTAATGCCATATTATGTAATGAATCAAGTAATGAATCAAATAATTTGTACAAAAATTTTGTCAGTTCAGATTACATTCCTGTCTGCAGCGGAGTGCCCAAGGTAGTGTTCTTGGACCGCTCCTTTTTTTGCTTTATATCAATGATTTGCCTCACTGCCTCAACAAAAACACGTCTGTCAAGCTTTTTACAGACGATGCCAAATTTTATCACATTATAGTTGACCAAAATTTCCATAATACTTTCCAAAAGAACTTGAATAATTTTTGCAAATGGGCTAAAGTCTGGCAGTTATACATTGCTATAAACAAATGCTGCGTTCTCCACCTAGGATTTAATAATAAAAAATTAAATTATTATTTAATTGATAATCAAACTATTAGCCAAAATTCTATACGTGACTTAGGTATTTTAATATCAAATGACTTAAAGCTTTCATCCCATTCTGCATCTATAGCCGCAAAAGCTCAGAATAGAACAGCCATTCTGTTTAGGTCTTTCCATACTCGTAACATGGAAATTTACGAGAAAACTTAAGGCTGGTTCATATTTATGTAAAAACGTCCTTTGGACAAAGTCCAAAGGACAAAGTCCAAAGGACAAAGTCCACAGCGTATTAACGTATGTAAAAACGTCCTTTGGATTTTGTCCAAAGGACGTTTTTACATAAGTATGAACCATCCCTTATAAAACCTTTGTGCGTCCGTCAACTAGTCGAGTTCAAAACCTATATTTGGAATTCTCATTACCTCATGGACATTGATCGTCTTGAAAAGGTGCAAAAATTTTAGAAGGCGTTTATATCATAGGTGATCTTTTCCTCATGTAGATTGCGAGACTCCACTAAAGGAATTCAACTTAGATAAGCTTTCAGTGAGACAAAAACGAAATGACATACTGCTCTGCTATAAAATGTTAAATGGACTAACTAATATACCGGTTTATATAAATTTCTCTCTATTGATCAAAACAATACAACCAGAACTAACGGACTAAAATTAAACGGTTTCTATTCCAGATTAGACATATCTAAATATTTTTATTCAGGTCATATTGCTACAGAATAAGCTTCCATCTGACTTAGTATTATCACCATCTCTAAACAATTTTTACCATAAATTTTCTTGGTATGCTATATAAGTTTATTTGTTATAAGCTCATATCATTTTATGCAATTTTTTTATATATCACCTTTGCTTGTGTTTTGCAACAGGTTATCTTTTGTAAAATGATTATACTTTTCCCCATAAGATTTTTAAAATTTTTCTTGTGTTCTTTGTACGACCCACATCAATTTCTCGCTTTTACTCAATTACCAAATAAAACTTTTAAATCTACTAGTTTAATTCACATTTACACACTTTTATTGTAAGTTTTTTCGTCATATATTTCTTTGTTAAGTAAAAACCAAATTTTTTTTTGCCTTAAATGTTTTTTTTAAGCTTTCACTATCTACCATTATTTTCTAAGTAATCGATTAATGAAACAATTTTTTTCCACTTATGTAGTTATAAACGGCTCTTTAGATTTGTATTATTTATTTTTTATTTATGTGTATAGCAGTTTTTTCTTTGTGCACATTAACTTATAATGTTGGATTGTCATAGTGATATGTTTGTTTGACCCTTTCTTTGTCTTTTATCTTTGTTGTACTGTAAGTCTGTTACCCTTGCTGTAACCTTTGCAACAAATAAAATTTCTTCTTCTTCTTCTGGTAGGCAATTCTGCTCCGCGACGTTCGTTCTTTTTCACGGAGGTGTAATGGACAAAAGGGGACAAGCCGGTATTGTGATCCCTTTTTTCATCACACTACGACACTTTTTTTTCTTGTCTAAAAATACAGTGGTTTGATTTGTAATAGCTCAGTTAAAAATTTGAAAAGAGCACGTAATTTATGGTAATTAATTTATCCTGTGTGAGCGGTGGAATACACAACACTCCCTCTTGACCTTGGGGTCAAGTCGGGTTATGGTAAGGGTGGATTATTGGAGTGTTTTCTCCAGCACGCAAAAAGACTGATTCGGTTGCCAAAAACGCAAACTAATCAACTGATAGAAGAGGAGCTGCTACAAGGGTTAATTAGTTTGGTTAGATATTGAATTAAGTTGAAACATTAATTCTACAAGAGTGAAAAGGTAGCAGTGATTAAATGAAGCCAAAGAGGACTATGGCTTGTACAAAAATTACTACATTGGGATTACGTAGTGGTGATTAATAATAGGGTGAGGAAGGACCCTTAGAGAAGCTGTAATGAAACAAGACCGTGTTGGGAGTGCAGAAAAGGTTGGGCTGTTTTGTCCGGCCCATTCAAAAAGTTACTCAGAAATCTCTTGTTGGCTGATTTCTGGGGATACAAGGTTCAAACGACAATTCTGTTTCTGGAAATTTCTTAATATTGAAGTGAAGCATTACCGTGTTGGGTGCAAAAATAAGCAAGAGCTGAGAGGGTCAGTTCTGACAAAAAGTTAGGTGGTAAAAATTCTCCACAATCCGGAACGTCTGTCTAGAAGATGGGTTTGTAGGGTTTAACTCTTGCGTCCATTTAAGGGTTGTTTGAAACCTCACTGTGTCAGTGTGGAAATGAACTTAAGGCTGAAAGGTTCAGCCTCTTCAAAAATACCTTGATTCGGTAACAAACACTGTTTCATCGCTTGTAGAAGGGAGAGGCTTGATTGGGAGAAGTAAAGGGGAATTTTTAAAACACAAAGGCAGTGGGTGAGTTTGGGAGTGGCTAGACTGAGAACTTTCAGTCTGTACAAAAATGGAGCTGAATGAATATAGAACAGCAGTTTTTATTTTTCAGATGTCAACAGAAGTGTTAATGAATGGGAGTCAGTTTACACAATGAAACATTAACACATCCAGTACGACAAAAGAAATTAGCTAAATGCCAAGGATTTCTCCAGTGAATTCCTCCTCAAAAAGTGTACAGATATGAAAAGCAATCCGGTTATTGAAGGCTTCGGAATTAATGGTTGTTAGCTGGAAACTTTATAAGCTAACTATGGAACATTAAAATTACAGTGTGAAATTTGAGGGTGGAATCAAAGGCTGAGGGCTTCAGTCTTCTACAAAAATGCTGCAAAAATAAGTATAAACTTGGATTTTTATGGATTCCAATCGAAGGTGTATTTTTGGGAGCAAGTGTATTTTAGAGGTGAAACCTAGGTGCAACGGGTTGGAAATGAAAAGAAGACCAGTGAACTTAACTTCTCAGTTAAGCCCACAAAAAGTTGCAACCAAGGTCCAGACCTCTAAAAAAGGAGCAAAAACCAAGCAATTAAAAGACATTTTATGTTGCTCACTTCCGAAACTATCCCTTCAGTGAAACATTAAAAATTCAAGCGGCGATTACGATAATTGCGGGTATGACCGAGTTAAACACAAGGGAGTTTACGTAAATTTTGAATAGCTTTGTGTAGCGATTTGCGCAGATGAATGATTTTGTTTACAACCTGCAAGAGTATTTATTTTGATTAATACGATACGATAACTGACCGCCTTGCGGCCTACATGTTAGTAAATTTTATACTGAGCACAAATTAAATGTTTTAGGAATTTTTAAGGCTTTAATTCTGAAAGACACGTTTTAATACCTGGGTTATTTTTACCCGCAACACTAGTAAAAAAATAAACGCAAAAATAACGATTTACAAAAATAAAGGTAAATGGTTGACTTAAAAAGGTGACTAGTAAAGAGGGCTTAGTTTAGCGAATGCAGAAAAAGATTTTATAAAAGAAATTCGCTGTTATTTGAAAGCGGTTTTGGAGTTTAACACAGTTAAAAATTTAGCTAGGAAGGGTAATTGATTTCCGCTTGCAAAGGGTTTTCTTACCTCCTAACTTAGTGTTTGTTTTAAATTAAGTACGTGCACTTTTCACGAAAATTAAAAGAATACCTGTTTCAAGGTAAGTTATCTTGTCACCATGCCGATGCTGAAGGATTCTGGCTCGCCAGTATTTTGCCCTAATCTCATGAAAAACAACCCAGTCAGCCACTGGGTTATTTTTCCTCAACACAATTTCCTACCTAAGTTGGCCGTAACCAACTGCAGAATGTTGGCATCTCAGGTGGGGAATCGAGCTTTATAAAAATAAAGTTAATACAAATTAAAAATACCTAGGCTGGGTCTGCCGACTGAAGTAAGGGGTCCCAATCCCTGAACGGTAGATATGACTATATTCCAAGGGTAAGCGCGCAAAATATGATAAGAGACCCGCTGAGCCCACACACCGTGCAGAGCAATTTGACTGCTTGAAATGGTTAATTTTGGGCAGGCGCGGCGAGCGACGCAGCAACTGTAGATTTGCATATTACAGTATTAATAAAGCTTGAATAAAAATGAAACACGATTAAATGACAGCGGAATGGTGACTTTTTAATAGCTATATTTATATTTTGAGTACCTAAGCTGCCACACGCTCTCTGCCACACCTCCCCCACCAGATGGTAGCTGCCCCCAGCTACAGGGTGAACAAACCAACAGTGGCGGAGCGTGGAATTGAGCGGGGTTAACTGAACCTATAAAAAACCCTTTTAATTAAAGAAGAAGGGGACAGCAGTTAGCGGCTGTATGCCCAAGCAAATTTCTTGCCTCTATGAAGACAGTATACAAAGCAGAATACACAGGAAAAAATACACACACAAAAATTACAAAATAGAAGTTACACTAAGAACAAAAAACAAATTACACTAAAGAAAGACAAGTATCACGGTATATAAAAACAGAAAGAAAACACAATAGTATATGAGCAATAATTAGTAAGTATCGGAATGTATCCGATTAATATCTGCGGCAATAATTACGACAAAAAACAGTCTGTATCACTTGAAATTATAAATTTCTTCTTAATAAAAGAGTTTGTTAAATGACTGAGTTTGAAGACAAGTAAAGTACGCAAATTGTTTGTGAAGCGTGGGGAGGAGGTTTTTACTGTTTGTCAGTTGAAGGAGGTTGGTCATTATCTTCTTGTAGGTTTTCCTCACTATTAACAGGACCCGGAGTGGCAAGGCGAAACAAAGCGTCCTCCCAGATTTCTTCCCACTCCTCCTCCGCCACGTCATTACTTTGGATCTGTTGGATCAGTGGAATGCGGCCTAGAGGAAGGTCCGGTTAAGTATTCTGAATACTCACAAAGCCCTGAGAGGTTGTGGCCTCCAACTGGTTTGTTGCGGCCGCACAAACTGTAGGGTCTCCTATGGTACTGGCCGACGCCAAAGCAGTGTTGGATGGTTTGGCGGGCTCTGTGTGACTTGAGAGGTATGAGCAGAGGGTTCTGCTCGCCCTCTTTGTGAAACACTACCCATGGGCGGGTTTTTCGGGAGCGATCCAGGTACATAGCAACATGCTTGGCTACTGGTGGAATATCCCCTGCGTGTGTCCTTTGGATATGTCTCAATCAGCGTTTGCGCTGCCACTCCTCTTCCTCTAGCAACGGTAGACAGTGTGGATGACGACATTTGTTGTACCTGCAATGTCGTCCTACAGGCAACTGACCCATGTGAAATGTGGGATTCGCTAAATGAAGTTAAGATAAATATTTATTCCCTGATTCTCTTCACTACTTTACCCGTACCAATAACATGATTAGTTATTTATTTAAACAAATTAAAGTTAGTATACTGTATACAAGTATGTACAGAACATAAATGTACATAAAAATAACAGGATAGATAGAAATAAAGAAAAGACTAAACTACCAAATACAAAATAACATATATAGGGAAAGTAAAAATAATAATTACAAAACGTAATAAGAGGCTACGGTTAGTACACTTTACAGGACTATACTAATGTGAAATAAGTGTAATTATACAAATATTAGTAATAAAATAATAGTGGAAACCAACAAGAATATGTGGTAAAGGCTTTTGACTAGTGGCAGTAAATGTATGAAATAATGTAGCCAAAAATTAATGTATTATCCAATGTTATTGGTGCAACAAGTAGTAGAAGATTTGTGTTGTGCGAGTACATTACGCTGTCGTGTAGAATAGCACTGTAAAACAACAGAATAGCAATTAACCTATCAACCTAAATGATTGTGTATTTTAATTTTGATTCGCAATGTACTTACTTCATAATTCAACAACAATTTTTTTATATGTATTTTATACTTTTATTACGATTTATAATATAGCAATTTTGCGTGGCTGGCCAAAACAACTCTAGCGCTATTTAGTACGTTATATTTTTGCAAATTTGCTTTATTTATAATTTTGATTCACCAATAATACATTTTATACCGTTTTTATACGTTCGAAAACATTTTTCTCAAGGCCTTTTACATTGTATTCCTTTGAAATGAGCTGATCGGACCCAGGAATAACCTCACTCAATAAATTTTAACTTCATTTTCTTATTCACAATTTCCAGTGTTCACATAGATACATCGGTTGACTCGGCAGAATTAAACCTTCATTTTATTGTTTCTTCAATGCATGCATGTAATGTTGTGTATGTGTTATGTGTATTTTGAAAACAATAATTTATGTTTATGTGTATGACAACAACAAGGCACCTACACAGTGGTATCCATGGCATCAATAATATTATCCATGATAGTTGGCGGTTGAGGTGATACATCAGTTTTTGGACTAGTTTTAGGAAATGTGAGCGTGGTATTTGTGCGAGCTCTACGTCTATTCCGTTTTTGCCACAATTTACAGCGTTTTGCAAAAAGTTTGCAGCGACATCTATTACGCCATTCATAAGTAGTCATACCCTCGGGTTTTGGCTCTTTTAGATGCTCTGGTTTCTTGGGTTTTTTTCCCAATCGATTTTGAAGTCCATTGCATAAGGACGCGGAATTTTGTACTCAGGCTTCCGATCTTTGTTGTCGCTGTCACTGTCATCTGGACAAGAAGAAGGTACATTCGAAATACATAAAGAATTGGCAGATTTTGAAAGTTTGGATTCAAAATGCGTGTTAGCAATGACACGTGATAAGTCACAGAATGCTACTGATTTTACTTGTGTTTTACATTGATGAGGCGGTTGTATGCGTCGTTGTGGTATGAAAGAAATAGTGCGTTGTGTATAAGGTTTTAAGCGTTGTAAATTAACCCATTCGGCTTTTTGTTTGTCGTCAGACAGAAGCGTGATTTGTGCAATTCCTTTTGTTAGAACAATATTCAGGACTTTGTATGGTCCTGTCTATCTACTAACGAATTTAGCGCATTCAGAAGGTTTAATAGCTGGATTAAACCTAAGGACGAGGCTACCGATTTTGATAGGTTTGGAGTGCGCTCTTTTATCATAATTCCGCTTCTGACGTTCCTGTGCTTTAGGCAGAATCTGTTTAACGAGGTCTCGAGCGTGAGTCATAACTACTTGAGCATGGTCAAGATAGTTATCCTCATAATCGACATAAGGAGACTGTGTAAGTTCATACTTCACATCAATAGGCACCCGCATGTCGCGTCCAAACATCAGATAAAAAGGACTTTTGCTGATAGATTCTTGAGGTGAACGATTGTAAGCACTTGTTACAAATGGTAGGGCAAAGTCCCAGTCATCATGATGCTCGTTGACACAGGGGGTAAGCATTGTTGTTAATGCACGGTTGAAACGTTCAGTTAGCCCATTTGTTTGCGGATGATATGCGGTTGTGAAAATTTTCTTTGCATCTGTAATATCACACAGCTGAGCCAGTAGTTGACTCTGGAAATTAGTACCCTGATCAGTAAGAATCTCCAAAAGGCAACCATGGACAGTGATGACATTCTCGAGGATGAAACAAACTATGGTTTCAGCTTCCTGATCTGGCAATGCAAAACACATTGCGTAATGAGTCAAATATTTGGTAACAACCAGAATATATTTATTTCCTCTTTCTGTTTGTGTTAATGGGCCTAGGATATCTATAGCGATACGATTAAAAATGTTATCTATGGTAATAGACACCATCTCTGGTTGAGCCGCCTGAGTATCCGATTTGCGTTTTTGACATTTGTCGCAAGATTTCAAATAATTTTTCACATCATGACTCATTTTTGGCCAGAAGAATCGTATCACGAGGTTTGCTAATGTGCTACGAGTACCAAGATGAGCATTTAGTATATCGTCATGGGCAGAGCGTAGTGCTTCTAGGCGACGTTGTCCTAGGGGTAGGACAACTTGACCTACAAATTGTGGACTACTATGACGTTTTGACCTAAGGAATGCATCAACACACCATTACGAAGGAAGTAATTTTTAGACCAACGAATGATTTTCTTTTGTTGGCCCTTTGCCTTAGGAAGTGTCTGATGAGCCAAATATTTGTAAATATCTCGGAATTGAGAATCTGATTGCTGCTCCTTGATGTGTAGAGAAGTGTCATTATGGACAATATTGTTAGCAAGGACAAAGGGGGCTGATTCAAAAGATTCTGAATCATTGTCAGGAACTTTTGTTTGAAAATGCTTAACAAAAAGCTTTGAAAAGGTTTGAAATTCTTAACAGCCCACACAATGGCTAAAGCTTCACGTTCGATAGTGGCGTAATTTCTCTCAGCAGAGCTAAAGTTGCGGCTAGCATACGCAATTGGACGTTCACCGTCTTTAAACACTTGTGAGAGTACTGCGCCGATGTCAGTGTTAGAGGCATCTGTGGCTAACAAAAAAGGACGTGAAAAATCTGGGAAGGCAAGGATATAAGTGGAGCAAAGCTTTTCCTTGAGCATTTCGAAAGCCTTTTGGCAATCTGGTGTCCAATAGAAACGCTTCTTTTTATCGATAAAGACATATAAAGGGCTAGCAATTTGAGCAAAGTTTTTAATAAACCGGCGGTAAAAATTGGTCAAACCATGAAAAGAGCGGACTTGTTTTTGGGGTGCGTGGCACTTTAAAGTCCTTTACACATGCTATCTTGTCAGGGCTAAACCAAACCCTCTTTGTCACCGTCTTTGCTGACTATATGTCCTAAAAATTCCACAGACTTACTGCGGAAGTTACATTTCTTAGGTTTTAATTTGAGCTTAGCGGTACAAAGACAACTAAAAACAGTAGAGAAATCTCGAAGATGAGTGTCAAAAGTTTTAGAAAATACAATAATGTCATCAATGTAGACGAGGCAAGACTGCCAACAAAGTCCAGTGATAACTAGCTCCATAAGTCTTTGGAACGTTGAGGGTGCATTACAAAGCCCGAAGGGAAGGACATTAAATTCATAAAGTACTCCGGTTGGACTAATGAATGCTGTTTTTTCTTTATTTTCCTCCTTCATTTCAACTTGCCAGTAACCTGACAGAAGATCAAGGGTAGAAAAGTATACATCACCTCGTAGTGTGTCTAGGAATTCATTGATTCGAGGTAATGGAAAAGCGTCTTTTTTAGTAATTTTATTAAGACCTCTGTAATCCACAAAAAATCGATTTGTTCCGTCTTTTTTCCTAACGATTTAGTAATTTTATTAAGACCTCTGTAATCCACAAAAAATCGATTTGTTCCGTCTTTTTTCCTAACGATCCAAACAAGACCTGTCCTTAGGAAGGAAGGTAAGGCAGAATCAATGAAGAGATTGACATTATTAGGCATAGGGGCGTCAACTTGAGCCCACAATAATTTCTCATGTCGCGCCGGAATTACAGTTGTGTCAAGGGCGACAATGGAAATATTATGAATCGGATAGACTAATGTTGGGTCCATGGAGAGTTCTGCTCCATTACTAAGACTGATAACTAATTTTTGAAAATCAAATGTGACCTTACCCATTTGACAAAAAACAGAAGTACCTAGCAAGAGTGGAACAGGACTTGCAGGTTGAATATATATGGTTTTGTGGAGGCATATGCCACCAATTTGCAAGTGGACTTTACCAGCAGCTACTAATTAAACAGGACCTGATAAAGTCGTAGCAGTTGCGCTGCATCGCAAAAACTGCACAATTGGAGATAACACAAGTGCTACACTTTCATCGCAAATAGAAAGACATGCTCCTGTGTCGAATAAAGCTCTAATGTGGTGATCTTCAATACCAACTGTAGCTAAACATTTATAATACTTCAAAGTCCAAAACAGCAATGGTTGAGGACTCAAAATACAAACGACGGATTGTTATTTTGAAAAGTGTTTATTTTGTTTGAAAATTTATAAGTGTGTTGTCTTGCTAATTGTACACAGAAAATAGTAGAAGTAATGTTACACTTGCTGTTGCTAACCACATTTTAGGTTCAAAAAAATAAGCAATAGTAGTATCTAACGTAGCAACCGGAACTATTTGAACACTGAAAACTAATATTTGTAATAAACGAACCAAAAAGGACTGCTTACACAATGGATAGCGTCTCCAATGCAAAGGAGTGATTGTTGGCACTATGATACGACTGTCAAAATCTGGTTGTGTTAGATCAACTACAGGTGGGTTTTGAATTTGCGGTGGACAATCATACGGATGCGGTGACACCGGATCCAATACAGTACCCCTGGTTTTAAAAAGGGTGGTAACTGGTTGTGAGGTAAATCCTGTAAAGGTACCCCATGTTTTTTTTTGGAGGCGACCCTTCGCTATCTGAAGAAGTCCTCCTAGGTTGTGATTGGGGATGTTCCCTACGTCGGCGTGGCGCATTAGGTGGTCAATCAGCGTCGGGATAGTAGGATGCAGGTAACAGTTGTTGTACCATCATTGGTAAATCTGAACTAATTATACCCTTCCAAGGTTTTTGAGTTTTGGCGTTTTTTGACTTAACTTTAGGTGTATGATCGCGACGATGACTATGCAAATGACGTTGATGATCATAGGAGATTACAGGTTCGCGTGGTGATACACGAAAACACATTGTCCTTAACCCTGCCATACCACGTGGTGGTATGCGATAACTTAAAGCTCCACGTTTCGACCTTGTTTTTGTATATATGGTATATTTGGAAGACGCGTCTGCGTGAGGTTGGTCCCGAGGCGTCGAACGACCCATCCTGGCTGACATACCACATGTTGAGTGTGATACCGCAGTCGATGGAGTGGTACTCACATCAGAACAAAGTCTCCACACAGGCGAGTCTGGATTTAAACTTTTGCGTTTACGTGGACAAGAAGGACCAGTTAGTGTGTTTAAGGACTCACGGATACGTCTACAATCTTCAGCAATTTGAGCTTTGGTGCGCGATAATAATGCGTTGACGTCAGAAGGTGCTTGTTGTCTATATTGTTGTAACAAAGTTTGTTGGAATGCTGTCAATCTACGTGGTTGTGTATGTGAAGGTCCAGTGACCTGTTCTAAGGTATTGTAAACAGAAGATGATTGTGATAATGGACTACCGAAAGAAGTGTTAACTGGCAGACGATTAACTCCATGAGGACGGTAAGGAAGAGGCAGCCGAGGCTGATTTGAGGTAAGCGGAGTCAGGGGTAACATTGGCGCAGAAGGTGTTACTATAATTGGTTGAGTTAACCTTGGTTGCGTATTCAGCTGTTGAGGTATTTGGAGAGTTGGAGGCGCGCGGGATTTAGAAGGTGTTGGTCCCCCCAATATGTGTGCAAAGCGCAATGAAGTAGAAACATTTGTTTGAGAAGCCGATGATATACCTGTTGTAGTACTGACATTAGTTGTTAAATTAGTTAGATTTTGTGGTGCGGTTAACTGATGTGGAAAAACAATAGGTAACCAATGTCTAGTAGGATACTGAAATTGCGCCTCACGTTCCCGTGATACCTCAATAGCTGTAAAGACTCTACGATATTGCTGTGCATGAATACTTGCTTGAATATTTTGTTGGGCTTCCTGTTGAGCCACTACTCCAAACCACGGTGCTTGCTGTAGTGCTGAAGCACCAGAAACCGGTCAACCACGACCTGGCACACCCCGGGTGAAAGCTACTTGAGAAGAAGTACCCAGAGTATGCAAAGCCGAGGTGGTTGAAATTGGTCTTCCACGACCAGGGACTCTATGAAGGCTACTGCCTGCTCCTGGTTCTTCCGGAGTGTGCGTCAGCTGGAAAGCCAACACAACACCAACCAATCGAACCCTTTGAGTAGGAGATTGTTGGTTTTCAGGTTGATGAAGTGACCGCCAAGTTCCCCTACTCAGGTCAATGGATTCATCCTGAGGATCATTTTGCTTAGGTTTTTTCTTATTAGAAGGGTTTGTGTCTGCATTATCTAATTTATGTTTAGAGGGTTTAGGTAGAATCGGTTTACTAGGTGGTTGTTCCAGGATAGGTTCTTCTATTGTAATGACAACTGAAGAGACCTGTTCATTTTGGGCTTGCTCACAACGAGCTGTGGTGTCCTGGATTTCTTGCACTAAAGAAAGAATGTCACAAATTCTATAGAAATGAGTGTGATCATTGCTTCTGCTTGTAGTTGTTATGCCTAAAGAGGCAGCTTCACGTAGGACTTGCTGATCATAATTACCAATAAATATGTTGACGATTGTATTTAAACTAATGCTGTTGTATTGCTGTTTGTGGGCTCCTGCTCCTAGGGCACGTGGAGGAGTTACTGGGAATCTTTGAGTTTCTCGCGTCTCTTGCTCCATCCATGTTCTACCTCCTGGATTTAATGGAATTTTGATTCTTTTGTCTGTTCTAATTTTTGATGTAATAATTCAGCTCTGCGTTTGTGGCGTAAGAACCTTTTTCTATTAGCCATCTGTTCTTCCGCTATTTGTCAGCGAGATTTACCTTTTTTGCATTGGTCCTTTTTGTATTGCTGTTCAGCAATATCTTGTTCTTCGAAGGTCCAACAATTTCGACTTAACCTTGTAGATTTTTGATAAAGATAATAAACTTTGCAGGGATCGTTGTCTGGTGCTGCAATACAACTACAATGAGTAGTGCAAAAATATGAGTGAAGGGGACAAAGTCAGTAATAAGGGCGTCATTCTGGAGGCTGATAATGGATATTTTTGTCACAACAAACTTTGTCTACTATAGAGATATGACTCTCTGTCGGGTCTCGGGCCCATCTTCTCCATTCCTAATCAGTTCTGTTTGGAAACGGAATGCTTTGAGGCTCTGAATGGTGACAAAGAACAAACTGTTCACAAGGAACTGTGCGGCGTTCCATACCAGGTCCGGTTGCAACCCAATGTGTTGGAGTACGGATGACAATGGGATGGACTATACCGCATACGTGGACAGATACTACTACCAAAAATATATAATATACCGAAAAATGTGCAACTCCTATATAAAAAAAGTACAGAAAAGGTGGCCTTTATAATGAGCCTCTCCATTTAAATGACACTCTCCACTATAATGGCATAGTAGCCATTTTAATTCGGCGAGTTAAAATGGAGAGGAAGCTATTATAATAGCCATTTATTGACTTATTTTCACTTCATATATACTCACAAGTCTAATACTGTCCGGGCCGCACGAGTTTCCCCCTGTTGGTTTAATACTGTCCAACAGGGGGGGGGGGGCAGTAGCAGACTGATGGGGGAGTGTTTTAGTTGTGTGATTGTATATGAAGTGAAATTAAGTCAATAAATGACTATTATAATAGCTTCCTCTCCATTTTAATCGGCAACTTGAAAAAAAAAGTGAAATTAGTCAATAAAAACTATATATATAATAGCTTCCTCTCATTTTAACTCAACTAGCGAAAAAATGGCTACTATGCCATTATAGTGGAGAGTGTCATTTAAATGGAGAGGCTCATATAAAGGTAAAGGTTTCTGTTTTTTTTATATGTGTGTGTTGGAGTTGGGTATGTTTTTTATATATTTTTGTTACTACTAGGTAAGGTACGGTTAGGACGAGTTTCTTTTCTGTATTTTTTTATATAGGTTGCAATTTTTGTTATTGTCCGGGGGGAGTGAATTGAAAAAGATGATGATTTTATCGGCAACCAACTAGTTGTACATGTTGACTACCATCTTGGTGAAAAAACACTGCGCTACGGCGATTTTCGAATTGTGGTGTATTAACTTGACGTAAGCTTGGATTAGGGGCAGGAGGTAAAGGAGGTACTAGTTGCTGAACTTCCTCCTCAGTATGTCCCAATTTTCTTAAGCTACGTCTCTCTATCCATCGTCTACGACGAGCTCTGTCTTGGTGAATTCTAAGCCTAGGACGACTAGGTTGATTGACATGGGCTTCTGGGAGAGGTTCCGGACTTGTAGAAAGGTTACTACCGCATTCCCGTGTGCATGAATCCATGCCCATGTAACGAGGTGGTGTTCATGCTGTTCCCAACGTTATCTTTTATAACGGTGTTTACGTCTTTTAAATGCCGAGCGTCTTTTAATAGAATCCGTGGGTGGGATTGATATGTCGCTACATCCTGTAGACGATTCGTCTTCGCTACAATCAACCCCCTGAGGTGGAGAGGGTCTATGAGGTGGATGTTCCTGTATTGGGTAAATGGTTTCGCAAATACATTCCTTGGGTTCTGCAGATGAACCACTTTTTATACTTTGTTCACTATCAGATGATGTCCAAGCAGGATCTTAAAAATTACAGCTGATAGGGTGATGAGGATCATGTATGACTATATGTGTTTCCTTAAGCGGGTGTCCATGGTCCATATCAAATTCAGCTGCCAACGGTGACATTTGTTTGGGTTGCCGACTTGCATTGTAAATATTAAATTCTGGTTCATTATTGGCATTCTCTGGATTTGGGTTGGCGCTTTGAGGATTTGTTAAGGAAGTGGCCTCTCTGTGAGAAGGGGAATAGGGCAACAATGGATTAACTACGACATCCTCCCAAATTAGGATGCTGTCACCGGAAGATGAAACTGTCGCTAAGGGCATCTCTTCTCCCCAGGTCGGTGACCCGGTTTGGTCCATGCCCTGCAAGGGTTCCTCTTCTAAGTGCCCTTTATTGCGAAAAAGTGCGCCTGATAAATTATTCATGAAATCAATGTCCAGTTCCATGTTCTGGTCTGTGATGGGTATAATTGTAAACATGCGTCGATAGCTTCTATAGACCCCACAGATGCACAAGAATTACTGATAGATGCAATATCGGCGGTTGGGAGACTTTCTTCTAGCTCAATTGAAACCCTGGACAAAATGGTGTCCATTAAAAGAGTAATTTGATAGTCGGAATTTAACATATTATCCTCTATGGGTTTGGTAATTTGTACAGCAGATGGTGTAATAGAAAGAAAACTACTTTGAGATATTTCTTGGGAGATCGGTTCCGCCTGCGCCATTAGTGTGGAAGGGGTGGGGTGGGGAATATTTTGTACAGTTGACGGCCCCCCTACTACCCCCCTCGGCTCCTCACCGCTTATGACCTCATCAGACGTACTGTCCTCTTGTCTACCTCGTCTTTTGCCCACAGTTGAGGTCATTTCTCAACAGTTCAGTAGGTATGGATTGGTATTAATTGTATCTAAATAATTACAAGCAAATTGGATTGGTTCATTTGTGCAGCTGGGTCCCACAATATTTAATGATTTTGGGGGATTCCCTCCTTAGACGTTATCTGTTGGGACTTCCTCCCGAAGGAAAGAAAGGCCATATCGATCCCTCTCCTCACGAAAGCAAGCCAATCTAACCGGCCCAACCGCAGGTGGAATCCATGGTTCTGCTGTGGCAGTCGCGACGCTCAGACCCCCTGTATTACCGGGTGGTGCGACAGCGGCCACTTGATTCGAAGAGCCCTGTTGCACATTTTGGTAGCTACCGTTTCCCATGTTTGGCTAAAAAACACAAGGCGTATAACTACTATTTGTAGAGTTATTAAAACTTTGTCGTGAAAAATTACCTTGTTGGGGAGTGACGTTCTGTGAGAAAGTATTTTGATTTTGCAGAAAATTATTTTGGTTTTGGTAATTTTGTTGCCTGCTATTATTAAATCCCATATTATTATTATTATTTGTACCCCGATTAGACAAAATTTGACCTCCCGATAATTACCCCTATTGTTTCTGGGTTTAGACCAACAGAAACAGCTATAATGGCCTATACAACCGCAATAATTACAAATTGGCCGTCCATCAGATGTCCATTGTTCATTATTAACGTTTGCGGCAGAAGGATTTGCCACCTGATTACTTGACCCTTGTTGTGGGGTATTAGAAGGGAAATTTATTCCATTCTGATTTTGCGCAAAATTACTACTTTTATTGTTGTTATTCGGACGGGACATTCCGCGCGCGTTCCTCCCCCCGCGGTTGGGAAAACCTCCCCCACCACGTGGAGAAGAAGATGAGGGCGCAGAAAAGGCGACAAAAAGTTTCTTCTTCTGATCATCTTTAATCAAATCCTCAGCTTTACTAGCTTTACAAACAGCTTGTACAAATTTTGTTGGGCGGTCTACCATACCTAATTCACGCTTAATGCTGGGCTTAAGACCATTCCAAAAGTATCTTATACGATTGTCAGCGCGTTGTTCTGGGGTGTAAGTTTCTGCAGAGTATGCCGCGTTAACTAACTTACAAATTTGTGTTGCATATTGTTCTGCCGTCTCATTCTCAGCCTGGACTCTAGTGTGCAATTGATCTGCAACAGTACCGGTTAAATCCTCAAATGTTTCCTGCAGCTGTTCAAGAACTAGGCTGTAATATTGGCGGATATAAGGGCTTAATTCATCATAGGAATTTTTTGCTAGACCTTTGAGAGCTTGACCGATATAAAGAGCTCTGTCTTCCCAAGCGATTCCTCCTACTTCCATTACAGACTGAAACTCACGTAGCCATGCTCCAAAGGCAGTGGTATTCTCGCCCCACTAAATGGCTTGAGAGATGGGGGAAAAGTTTGGCAAAGTTGTATTTCATATAACGAAATGTTTTTGGTTACAAAACAGATTGTGTCGACATTTTTTGATCGCATGTAAAAAATTGACTATTGGACATTTGAGGCGGTTCTGTCAAAAATTTTGAACAGCCTCAGTCAAAGCTTTGGGGTGAATAGGAACAGACGGTTGACCTCGAAGGTCACTACTCATCCCCGCTACTTCCTGCTGATTTTGCTCAACTTTTTGTGGTCTTTTTTGACTTTCTGAAAAGAGGGTCATTGCATTCCCAACCAATTGAGTTAAATTGGCCACTTGTTGTTCAAGATTTGCAATCTGAGGGTAGGTTGAGAATTCCCCCCTGACCGAGAATATCTCACTTCCCCCCCTGAGTGGAAGGAGGTTGGCTACACGTAGAATCCTCAGATGACTCTGTGGTCAACAATTGTTCCTTAGAACAAATCCTACGGTTTCTAGTAATTCTAGTTATTTTATGCGACTCTTCATTTTCTTGGGGCGCACCGCTCCCTGAAAAGAGCTCGCCTTCTTCTTCTCCCAAATTAAGGTTTCCCCCTTGATTACTGAATATAGAATAAATTTTATACTGAGCATAAATTAAATGTTTTAGGAATTTTTAAGGCTTTAATTTCGAAAGACACGTTTTAATACCTGGGTTATTTTTACCCGCAACACTAGTAAAAAAATAAACGCGAAAATAACGATTTACAAAAATAAAGGTAAACGGTTGACTTAAAAAGGTGACTAGTAAAGAGGGCTTAGTTTAGCAAATGCAGAAAAAGATTTTATAAAAGAAATTTTTTGTTATTTGAAAGCGGTTTTGGAGTTTAACACGGTTAAAAATTTAGCTAGGAAGGGTAATTGATTTCTGCTTCTGAAGGGTTTTCTTACCTCCTAACTTAGTGTTTTAAATTAAGTATGTGCACTTTTCACGAAAATTAAAGGAATACCTGTTTCAAGGTAAGTTACCTTGTCATCATGCCAATGCTAAAGGATTCCGGCTCGCCAGTATTTTGCCCTAATCTCATGAAAAACAACCCAGTCAGCCACTGGGTTATTTTTTCTCAACAAAATTTCCTACCTAAGTTGGCCGTAACCAACTGCAGAATGTCGGCATCTCAGGTGGGGAGTCGAGCTTTATAAAAATAAAGGTAATACAAATTAAATATACCTAGGCTGGGTCTGCCGACTGAAGTAAGGGGTCCCAATCCCCGAACGGTAGATACGACTATATTCTGCAAACAATGATAAGAGCATGGTACAATGATACAATGGTAAGCGCGCAAACAATGATAAGAGCCCACACACCGTGCGGAGCAATTTGACTGCTTGAAATGGTTAATTTTGGGCATGCGCGGTGATCGGCAAAGCTACTGTAGATTTGCATATTACAGTATTAATAAAGCTTGAATAAAAATGAAACGCGATTAAATGACGGCGGAATGGTGACTTTTTAATAGCTATATTTTTATTTATTTTGAGTACCTAAGCTGCCACGCGCTCTCCGCCACAGAGGTAACCCATTTTTAATAATGAATTTGGATGGTGGAAATTTCGCTCAAATTTTCCGCAGGGATAGGAGGATTAAAAAAAGTTATCATGAAGAAGGATTATGAGTGAAAAGTTTGAAAAAATCTGAAGGAAAGAAACAACATTGATTGAGGACACCACCCATTGAGGACAGGACCCAAGCGATCGCGCTATTATAAAGTAGACTAGAAAGGCGAGGGCCCTACGGGCCCTCTCCTTTCTAGTTTTATATATTGATGTCCGGTATAATTAAAATTAATATCCACATCAATAATAGTACCAGTAACGTTTTGAAACATAAAGCAAACAAATTTACTAATTTATTAAATCGTTTAAACTGCACGATTGGCTAACTGTAAGTAAAATTATATTATTTTACAAAATATAAGAAATTTGTAGTTTTAAAAGCATATAACTTAACTTATTCTGTTGAATGTTAGCAATTTTTATTGCATTAAAACATAATTAAAGTAAGTTCATTAATTGAAGAAAAAAAAATTTGACTTATTTAAAAGGATAAAACCAATTTCAAAATTTTAAATCAAAACGAAAAATCAACTTTAAAGAGTACAAAAAAAATGCTTAAAACTGTATTCCAAATTATCTTTAACTTAAGATGGTAAATGTTTAAAATCTTTTGTGTATTTTATTTGGTCTATTTTAATTAGTTTACACGCTTTTTAATGTTGTAAAAATATTGTTTTTCTCAACGTTGCAACAGTAGCACTACTCACGCATTCTTTCCGAACCGTCCTTTTGTACTCCCTCTCATTTCTGAGACTAGTCGTGTTGTAGGACCGCTGTGTCGCAGGATCGTCGTGTCACGCTCTCATTCATTTTATTTTCTGGTCGAAATTAAACTATTTAAATTTATAAATTTCTGGCATTCAAGCTTTTGTTTTATAAAATTAAGTAGAAATAATAATATAAAAGCAGTCAAAAAGTACTTTATGATCTTTCAGGGTGATTTATTGAATAAGAACTTTGCTTTTATAATTAAAAAAACATCACGTTTTTGATTAGTCTTTTATTACGCATGTGTGCAATCCACCAGACCTGTGCACTGCCCCCCCCCCCCCCGGTTTTTTTTTGGTGTGTGGGTGGGAATTCTAGAGGCAACGGGGAGGGCAACTTTTTGGAAATGGGGGGGACTGTCCTGTCGCTCTCCTATTTACTTATTTACTGGTGGAAATTAAACTATTTAAATTTAAGTTTTCAGCGATGAAGGCTTTGTTTATCAAATTAAATCAAAATAATTTAAAAGCAGTCTTATGATCTTTCAAAGTACTTATGATCTTTCATATGGTAATTTTTTTAATAACAGCTTTGCTTTTACAATTTAAAAAAAATTTCCTTTTTGATTAGTCTTTTTTTGTACACATGTGTGCAATCCACTAAAAAATCCTCAATAATGTTCTTAGCTATCGGAAATCTCTTTACCAGTTTTACACAAATAAAAAAAATCAAGACAATTTCTTAATTTAAACTATTCAATCTGCATTCAATAAAATTGAAAAAATAAGATTTTGAAAACAAAATTTAAAATATTATGACAATTTTATGCTTAAAACATGTTTTTTTTTAATTTTAAAATAAATAATTTATTGAGTTTATTAAAATAAAACATCAATTTGTGTATTTTTAGTATTATTGCTTAAGCCTAAACCAGCGTTTAATTTGATGTATGTGATTTTTCTTTAAAAAAACTTTATTATTGCATATGTTTATAAATATTTTTTTTTGTTAAAAAAGGTTTTTTGCTTGAAGTTATTTGAACTTGTTTTTAATTTCGGTCAAATATTGTAAATTATTTTGTTACATACAGAAAATTTGCCTAAAAAAAGTATAGCGTTTTGCTTATTCATTTTTTACACGCAATCGATGAAAAAAAATCCTTGTGTTCTTAGCTTTCAAAAAATCTAGTTTTAAACACAAAGAAATTAAGATTATTTTGGAAAACTAATAAAATAATAATATAATTGAGAACGTGATTAGTTTTTTTTTAAATCGGTTTTTTAATTTCGGTCAAATATTGTAAATTATTATTTTGTTATGTACAGAAAATTTGCCTAAAAAGTATTGCGTTTTGTTTGCTCATTTTTTACGCGTGTGCGCAATTGATGAAAAAAATCCACAGAAAAATGCAAAAAAATTAAAAAAAATGCACAGAATAAAAAAATGAAAATTTTTTTATTCTGTGCACCATTATTAAGAGGGGTAAATTCTTTAAAAATCGTTAAAATAAATTTCGATTTTTTTTCTGTGCACCATTATTACAAGGAGAAGGGGAATTCTTCAGATTTTCAATAATATAATCCTATATTTTGATGTGTTTAAAACTAGATTTTTGGAAATCTAAGCTACAAAAACCCCCAAAAACGTGTTTTGAGGTGGTTTTGAAGTAAAACCGGTATATAGTCAGAATGCCTCCCACGGGGGGGGGGGGTTGCCCCCCCCTAATGACCCCTCCCCCCCCCCCCCGGGGTCAAATCGAAAAACGGAGGTTGGATTCGTAATCAGGACCTACAAAAACCCCTGAGTACCTGTTTTGAGGTGGTTTTGAGATGTGCATGGTGTATAGTCATGTAAAATATAATTGAAATGTGTATAATGTAAAAGCACTCCTAATAAGAGTATAAAATTTGCATAATATAGAAGCACTCCAAAAAAGTATAAAATGTGCACAATGCAGGTTTGAGTAAAGTGTGCATAATGTAAAAATTTTTAATTAATACCTTAACAATTAAAATATGCACACTGTAAAAGCATATTGAAATAAACATAAAATGTGCATGGTGCATAGTCCAAAATCGTCTTAAATATTAAATGTGCACCGTGTAAAATATAATTAAAATGTGTACAACGTAAAAGCACTCCTAATAAAAATATAAAATGTGCATAATATAGAAGCACTCTAAAAATATAAAATGTGCACAATGCAGGTTTGGCTAAAATGTGCATAATATAAAAATTATTAATTAATACCTTAACAATTAAACTGTGCACACTGTAAAAGCATATTGAAATGAACATAAAATGTGCATGGTGCATAGTCCAAAATCATCTTAAATATTATTTAAGATGATTTTGGGATTGCAAATAATAGGATTGCACTATTATAAAGTAGACTAGAAAGGCGAGGGCCCTACAGGCCCTCTCCTTTCTAGTTTTATATATCGATGTCTGGTATAATTAAAATTAATATCCACATTAATAATAGTACCAGTAACGTTTTGAAACATAAAGCCAACAAATTTACAAGTTAACTGTAAGTTAAATTATATTATTTTACAAACTATAAGTAAATTCGTAGTTTTAAAGGCATATAACTTAACTTAACTTAACTTTGAACGATTTTTTAAAGATTTCCCCCTTTTAATAATGGTGCACAGAAAAAAATTGAAATTTATTTGAACGATTCTTAAAGACTTTTTCCTCTTAATAATGGTGCACAGAATACAAAAATCAAAATTTATTTGAGCAGTTTTTTAATAATTCCCTCTGGCTTAATAATTTTGCACAGGAAAAAAGCAAAATTTATTTGAACGATTTTTGAAGATTTTCCCCCTGCTTTTTAATAATGTATAGTTCACAGAGAGAAAAAATCAAAATTTATTTGAATGATTTCTGAAAAATTCCTCCCCTTTCCCTAATAATGGCGCACAAAAAAGAATTAAAATTTATTTTAACGCTTTATAAAGAAATTCCCCTTCCTCTTGTAATAATGGTGCACAGAAAAAAAAAATCAAAATTTATTTGAACAGTTTTTTAAGGAATTCTCCCTGGCTTAATAATGTTGCACCGAAAAAAAAATTGAAATTTACTTGAAAGATCTTTAAAGAATTTACCCCTCTTAATAATGGTGCAAAAGAATAAAAAAAAATCGAAGATTATTTGAACAATATTTGATGAATCTCCCCCTGGCTTAATAATGTTATACCCCCTACCGCCCCCCCGGGGGGTTAAATCAAAAAATGGAGGTCAGATTCATAATCAGGTTATACAAAAACCCCTGAGTATGTGTTTTGAGGTGGTTTTGAGGTAAAATGGTATATAGTCAGAATGCCCCCCAAGGGGGGTGGGTTTGCACCCCCCTAGCGCCGCCCGGGGTCAAATTGAAAAACAGAGGTTGGATTTCTAATCAGGAACTACGAAAACCCCCAAAAACGTGTTTTGAGGTGGTTTTGAAGTAAAACCGGTATAAAGTCAGAATGCCCCCAAGGGGGGGGGTTGCACCCCCCTAGCGCCCCCCAGGGTCAAATTGAAAAACGGAGGTTGGATTTGTAATTAGGACCTACAAAAACCCCTGAGTACATGTTTTGAGGTGGCACTCCAAAAAAGTATAAAATGTGCACAATGCAGGTTTGGGTAAAATGTGCATAATGTAAAAATTATTAATTAATACCTTAAAAATTAAAATTTGCACACTGTAAAAGCATATTGAAATAAACATAAAATGTGCATGGTGCATAGTCCAAAATCATCTTAAATATTAAATGTGCACCGTGTAAAATATAATTGAAATGTGTACAACAAAAAACCACTCCTAATAAAAATATAAAATGTGCATAATATAGAAGCACTCTAAAAAAATATAAAATGTGCACAATGCAGGTTTGGGTAAAATGTGCATAGTGTAAAAATTATTAATTAATACCTTAACAATTAAAATGTGCACACTGTAAAAGCATATTGAAATAAACATAAAATGTGCATGGTGCATAGTCCAAAATCATCTTAAATATTAAATGTGCACTGTGTAAAATATAATTGAAATGTGTACAACATAAAAGCACTCCTAATAAAAATATAAAATGTGCATAATATAGAAGCACTCTAAAAAATATAAATTGTGCACAATGCAGGTTTGGGTAAAATGTACATAATGTAAAAATTATTAATTAATACCTTAACAATTAAAATGTGCACACTGTAAAAGCATATTAAAATAAACATAAAATGTGCATGGTGCATAGTCCAAAATCATCTTAAATATTAAATGTGCACCATGTAAAATCTAATCAAAATTTGTATTACATAAAAGCACTCCTAATAAGAATATAAAATATGGATAATATAGAAGAACTTTAAAAAATGGAAAAAAATGTGCACAATGCAGGTCTAGGTAAAATGTGCATAATGTAAAAGTTCTTAACTAATACCTAAGAATATAAATTGTGCATAATATAGAAGTATTTTGAAAGATGAAAAAATGTGCACAATGCAGGTCTAGGTTAAATGTGCATAATGTAAAAGTTCTTAACTAATACCTTAACACTTAAAATGTGCGTGTAAAAGCATTTTTAAGATAAACAAAATAAACCTCTATCTATATAATAGTTTAATAATACAAAGGTGCACAGTATAAAATCATCCTAAATAGTTGGCAGAACTGAAGATGTGACATAAAATATGGACTGGTAAGAAGCCCCCAGAAGTCAGGTAGTAGCTCTCATAAAATGGGGACAGGTAAGAAACCCCAGCAGCCTAGTAACACTTTTAAAGCCGCGCAGGTCATAAAGGACCTATAACCTTCCTGGCTGGTAAAAGGATTATAACACAGATCTAAAAGGAATCCGTCCCTGGTAGGCAATTCCGCTCCGCAACGTTCAGTCTTTTTGATGGAAATAACCCATTTTTAATAATGAATTTGGAGGGTGGAAATTTTGCTCAAATTTTCCGCAGGGATAGGAGGGGTGCGAAAAGTTTTAACTTGAAGAAGGATTATTAGTGAAAAGTTATAAAAAAACCACAAGATTCCGAAAGAAAAAAAGACCCCCCACCCACCCGCCGGTCCCCAGCCTCCCAAATTAGATAAAGATTGCGCTATTATTAAGTAGATTTATTGTTCCTTTTAGCAATAGTTATAGCCAGTTTCTTCTAAGTGGCCAAAGTAAATGGCACACGCCTTAACTTTGGCCACTATAAAAAAAGTTCAAACCTCCACTGATTTTTAAATGTAACAGAAATTTTTAAATTTTGCACTGAAATATCAAAAATATCTGTGGTTTGATTTTTAGACCAAATCTTGTCTCGATCAGAAGAGCTGGAAAATAAAAAAAATATTAAAAAAACAAACAAGCTGGCTGAAATTAAGTCTACTAAATTAATTAAATTAACCGTACTTGTTTAAAAGAAAGTTTGCTTGGCCCGGCTCGCCAATTTTCCCTAAAAATCACAGCTCAGCCTGAGGAAGAATGTAGTTAGACTATGATTGGGAATTCATATCAAGCTAATAACGTATTATAATTAATATAGTGATTAAAAATTTACTTTGCTTAAATTGGGATCTGATACTGCATACTCCTTTCCAACCGCTTGCATAATGGAGGCATACATATATGTTTTATTATTAACTGTTACACTTGCTTTATCTTCCTTTATTTGTTTAATGCAGGAAAATGGGTACCTTTGTGTCAATATTTTTCTATTACTAAATAAATGCAAACAAAATATTTAC
>JASAMX010013438.1:0-14532 GCA_030248175.1 Microlaimidae sp. YZB2_3 | reverse complement strand
GTTTTTTGTGTGTTAGGTTTTATTATTTTTATTGCTATAGATTGTTTATACAAAACAAACTTACTTAAAAAAGTGGTTTTAAGCTTTTAATAAATAAAAATTTTTCGTTTCAATATATATATAAATTTTTTTTCGGTGAAAATTGCAAGTTTTATTCACTATAAACGTTTTCTTTTATAAATTTTGAGGAGTACTGTATCTTTAAGTCTACTTTTAAAAAATTTAAAAAAAATATTTAACTATCGGGTTTAACACAAATTTTAAAATTATTTTTTGTATTATTTTATTCCAAATTTTATAAACACATTCTACTTTTATACTGTATATATATATTTTTTAGGTCTAAAAAATTTTATTCTGAAAAGTGTATGTATCAAGTTATATAAAATCTTTCACTTTGTCTTAATATTTTAGTATTAATATATTCCTTTATTTTATCTTATTTGCATTTTTTCCGTAATTATGATTATATATTGGATTTAAAAATTTAATTTTGTTTGTATTTTAGTTTGTCTGATGATGATTGTGCGATACAATCGAAACGTCACGTAGAATAATGTATTCAATAAATATTTTATTGACTGTGTTTCTTTTTATAATAAGATGTCGGTTTCCATCTAACCAAAACTTAATAACCATAAAAATATTCCTAAAAAACAAAATAACTTAAAAAATAGTTAAAGTTTAATGTTAAAATCGCTCATTTAAACTTCAGCAAACTGGAAGGAATATAAGCAAACCCCGGATGGTAGGAATAAACATTAGAAATGAAGCGTTTGGCTACGATTTTTTATTTTTTCGTTTTTTACAGATAACTTAGTTTTTACAAAACAGGAAAAATTCAGGGCTTAGCTATATACAATTTGAAAACTTGAAAAAGCTTAAATTGCTTTGCTTGGGTCGAGTGGTTGCATTTCTAGAATTTAAGCCTACAAACTTAAATAATTGAAAAATGCAAAACAATTTTAAAATTGTAAAAATAAGTATAAAAAAAGAGCCTTTTGTAGGCGCGGTCAAACCTATACTGACTCAAATTAAACAGCCGAAGAGGCTTACAGTGCTGCTTACAGGAGCGGGAAAATTTTGGTTTTTTTGACTATTAATATGCTTTTAGAACGCAGCAGGAAAGTGCTTGAATCGATAATAAAATAAAAATCCGGCTTTGCCAGTCTTTGGGAGGGGGGCGGCCGCTCCCTTTTCCGACCCTGATCTTTCTTGGGCACGCTACTGTGCTCGTGGCTCCAAGTGAGTCAGGTGTTTTGCGCATTATTAAAATTATCTTGCAAACTATTCATTTTTAAATAAACACGCAGTAATTTTGTATTTCTGTTTAGAATAAAACAAAACCCTTTTTGATAGCCCGACCTAAGGTTTTTAAAGTAAAATTATTAATTTGTTTTCTTAATTTTCAAATCTATAAATATTTTTAATAACTGAGTGAATTGATCTAAGCTTTGAAAAGAAGTTTTATTATAGAAGTTTAAAGGCAGTCTCCTTTATGACTTTCGAAGCTTAATCAAGATTTGCGCAAAAGTAATGTATATTTAAAGAACAAATATTACGATACGTGCATAAAAATAGATGTTCATTTTCTTACCAAAAATTAGTTTTGTGTAGATCAATTTGTTTAATATTTAGGTAAATAGAGCTTTTTTGAAATTTTTTATTGGATTTTTATTTTTTATCATAATTCAATGTATGATATAAATTGCTTATTTTAAGACTTTTTAGTGAAAAACTGAAATTTAATCAATGAATTTAAAAGATAAGTTGCCTCCAATAGACGACTTAAATTTGCAACTTGTCTCGGATATAAGGTACCTTATTTTTGATCAACGCAACTTGAGTTTCATACCTTAAGGTCTCCCTTAACAATGTAAGGAGTTAAGGTGGCCCCGATTTAAGGGGCCCCTTAAGGTAAGGGCCCCTTATCTTTTTTTAACAACTTACTCCTGCTTTACAAAAAAACGAGTTTTCACTGCACCCATTACGCCTGCGCTGAGAAACACAGAAACGTAAACCTGCTTATCAGTACTGTGCTCGGGCAATGGCAGATGAAACAAAATCAGTTCGAGTACCAGTCTTTTTATAATTTCTTATTTTTTTCGAGTACAAGTACCAGTATTTTTTTCAATCCGAGATTTTAATACAGTACATTCCCAGATTTTTGGTGACTTTTTGTTGAAACAATAATTTTTGACCACTATTAAACCAAATTATTAAAAAAGCAATGTTTTATTTCTAAAGTATTTAAAGAAATATTATTTCAGTCAAAAAAACTAGGAAAGTCTTGTCATAATAGGAAAAGGTACAAAATTTGAGATAATAGTGAATAATAACGTAATAACAAGTAAAAAACATAATTAAACTTGAAAGGTAACTTAAATTTTGGTACATTTGCTATGACGATGTATAAAAAATGAAACTCAAGTTACTGCAAAGTTACTCGTTGGGGCAAAGTCACTTGCAGAGCAAAACTCACATTTTCCGCAAAAAAAACTTATAAAGGTGGAAAAAGTGACAATTGCAAACTTTTTCTTTGATTACTTTTGGGCCTTCCTTGTTTTTGTGGCCAGTAGCCCACAATTTTTTATGTCAAAATGTTTTGCGCGATCTGGAAGATATGACAGTTCAAAAATGGCGTTTTTTTTCTGTGATTCTGCAATTGAAAAACTGCTCAAGGGTATGAAAATTTAAGTTAGAAATAATGCATTCAATAAAACAACACTTTTTTTATTGGTGCAGAATTTGTTAAGATATTGCTTTTTCTGTACTAAAACCTGTGTTTTTTAACCAAAAGCATGAAGTGTGGGAAGCGACTGTTGGACAAACTTTCATAGGTTTTAAAAAAATTTAGAGAGGAGTGCCTTTTTATTAAAAAAAAAACATAAAACTTATAAGTTTTTAGTTCAGTTTTTTATAAAAAATGTCTTTAATTTTTTTATATTTCAAATATAATAATTTATTTTCATCGTATCTAGTGTTGTTACAATATTACTGGTAATAGTACTCGAACAATAGTACTCGAACTCTTCCAGTACCACTCATTTTAGTTCCAGTACTATACTGGTACTGTACTGCATCAAAAAATTTAAAAAACAAAAATACTGGGAATGTACTGTATTAAAATCTCGGATTGAAAAAAATACTGGTACTTGTACTGGAAAGAAATCAGGGAGTTATAAAAGACTGGTACTCGAACTGATTTTGTTTCATCTCCATTACCAGCACCAGTACTGATAAGCAGGTTTACGTTTCTGTGTTTCTCAGCGCAGGCGTAATGGGTGCAGTGAAAACTCGTATTATTATTGTAAAGCAGGAGTAAGTTGTTAAAAAAAGATAAGGGGCCCTTACCTTAAGGGGCCCCTTAAATCGGGGCCACCTTAACTCCTTACATTGTTCAAAACTTGTTAAGGTATGGAACTCAAGTTGCGTTGATCAAAAATAAGGTACCTTATATCCCGAGACAAGTTGCAAATTTAAGTCGTCTATTGGAGGCAACTTATCTTTTTTAAATTCAATTCAATTTAAATTTCAGTTTTTCACTAAAAAGTCTTAAAATAAGCAATTTATATCATACATTGAATTATGATAAAAAATAAAAATCCAATAAAAAATTTCAAAAAAGCTCTATTTACCTAAATATTAAACAAATTGATCTACACAAAACTAATTTTTGGTAAGAAAATGAACATCTATTTTTATGCACGTATCGTAATATTTGTTCTTTAAATATACATTACTTTTGCGCAAATCTTGATTAAGCTTCGAAAGTCATAAAGGAGACTGCCTTTAAACTTCTATAATAAAACTTCTTTCCAAAGCTTCGATCAACATCAGTTATTAAAAATATTTTATAGATTTGAAAATTAAGAAAACAAATTAATAATTTTACTTTAAAAACCTTAGGTCGGGCTTTTAAAAGGGTTTTTAAGTGTTTATTTTAAACAAAAATACAAAATTACTGCGTGTTTATTTAAAAATGAATAGTTTGCAAGATAGTTTTGATAATGCGCAAAACACCTGACTCACTTGGAGCCACGAGCACAGTAGCGTGCCCAGGAGGGGTGGGGGTCGGAAAAGGGAGCGGCCGCCCTCCTCCCCAAAGACTGGCAAAGCCGGATTTTTATTTTATTATCAATTCAAGCACTTTCCTGCTGCGTTCTAAAAGCATATTAATAGTCAAAAAAACCAAAATTTTCCCGCTCCTGTAAGCAGCACTGTAAGCCTCTTCGGCTGTTTAATTTGAGTAAGTATAGGTTTGACCGCGCCTACAAAAGGCTCTTTTTTATACTTATTTTTACAATTTTAAAATTGTTTTGCATTTTTCAATTATTTAAGTTTGTAGGCTTAAATTGTAAAAATGCAAATTTAAGCCAAGCAAAGCAATTTAAGCTTTTTGCATTTTTACAATTGTATATAGCTAAGCCCTGAATTTTTCCTGTTTTGTAAAAACTAAGTTATCTGTAAAAAACGAAATCAAAAATCGTAGCCAAACGCTTCATTACTAATGTTTATTCCTACCATCCGGGGTTTGCTTATATTCCTTCCAGTTTGCTGAAGTTTAAATGAGCGATTTTAACATTAAACTTTAACTATTTTTTAAGTTATTTTGTTTTTTAGGAATATTTTTATGGTTATTAAGTTTTGGTTAGATGGAAACCGACATCTTATTATAAAAAGAAACACAGTCAATAAAATATTTATTGAATACATTATTCTACGTGACGTTTCGATTGTATCGCACAATCATCATCAGACGAACTAAAATACAAACAAAATTAAATTTTTGAATCCAATATATAATCATAATTACGGAAAAAATGCAAATAAGATAAAATAAAGGAATATATTAATACTAAAATATTAAGACAAAGTGAAAGATTTTATATAACTTGATACATACACTTTTCAGAATAAAATTTTTTAGACCTAAAAAAATATATATACAGTATAAAATTAGAATATTTATAAAATTTGGAATAAAATAATACAAAAAATAATTTTAAAATTTGTGTTAAACCCGATAGTTAAATATTTTTTTTTTAATTTTTTAAAAGTAGACTTAAAGATACAGTATTATTGAAAATTTATAAAAGAAAACTTTTTTAGTGAATAAAACTAGATTTTGACCGAAAAAAATTTTATATATATATTGAAACGAAAAATTTTTATTTATTAAAAGCTTAAAAATACTTTTTTAAGTAAGTTTTTTTTGTATAAACAATCTATAGCAATAAAAATAATAAAACCTAACACACAAAAAACATATGACCAACAGTATAGCAATGATAAAAAGAAATGAAACAGACAAAGTTTTAAAATATTAAACACAAAGCTGAAGCTAAATATCAAACATAAATTATAGCAACTAATTAATAAGACACATTTTATAATTTGAACAGAAAAAAGGAGGTAAAATTTGAAAAAAAACGCCGAAAAAAAGCAGGTTGGTAAGAGAAAGAATTACTGTAAAAATGCGCGCGCGAATAAAAAGGTAATTGGGAAAAAGAAGAATTGTTGTAAAACGGGAGGAATTAAGTAAAAACAAAAATATTTAAAAAAGCTTTAAAGAAAAGGAAGAAATATTTTTGTTAAGGGAGGGCTTATTCTGCTCAATAACAATACTTTCTTTAATTAAATACTCAAAATCATTAATACTAGCCTTGTAGCCACAATTAAGAACATGATCTAAAATAGCCGATCCTTGGTGTAGAGTAGGGTTTCCGGTAAGAACTGAAATTCCCAAATGTTCGGACACTCTGGTATGTTGATGACGGGCGGTTTTACCCGTGTAGCTGGTACCATTGCAGTTACCGCACATAAATTATAAACCACACCAGAGATCAGGAGATTGGGAATTTTGTTTTTTATCCAAAAAAAACTGATTGACACGATTTTTAGAGCATTTTTATTTGAAATCCGTATTGAACCTGGAAAATGAATTAAATTCCTTGAAAGCCGATCTTTATTCTGTTTTATCTTTCTTTGATTATTCTCATACTTTAAATTTAATTGAAGAATGACGTGAATTCATAAAATCCAAAAAAGAATTAAGGTGATTTTGATGACGAAAAAAAAGGAAAATGTCATCCATGTAACGCCAATAAATAAAAGGTGCGAAATTTTGCGGGCATTCCTGCAACCAACAGAATTGGGTTTTGGATTTCAACCAAAAGTTTTGCTAGTTTGTAGGAAAGAGTATTGACAGCAGACAGAATTGGGCGGAATGGGCAATTTTTTTATGAGCTTTTGGTAATCCGTAGAGCAGTCCAGGCTGGGAGCCAGTAGGAACGAGATTTTTAAATTGTTGATCCGTAATTTTATGTTGATTCAGTAGCGGTTTTAAAGTTTTGCGGATAGATTGTTCATGTTTAATAATTGTGTTGTAATCGTTTTTTGTTGAAACATCTAATTCTTCAAATTTATTGCTGTTGAGAATTGTGTTGATTTTCTTGATATAATTCGATTTATCTAAAATGTCTATGGAATTTCCTTTGTCCGCTTTGCTAAAAATAATATTTTTGTCGTTTTGAAGAATTTTTAAAGCTTCGCTTTCTGATTTAGTAAGATTTGAAACGGGTGGTCTGTTATTAAAATGGTGATAGGAAAACAAAGCTATATCTTTAAGACGAGTCTTTATGGTGTCCTTACCAAAAAAAACAGAATGTAAAGCGGCTAATCGACCTCAAAAAAGATTCAAAATGGAAAAAATAGCCAGCAATATTAAGACGAGACTGTGGTAAAGCAAACTGTAGTCTTTTGGCTAATAAAGATTTTTCCGCGGAAGAGAGTTGCCGAGATGAAAAATTAAATATTACTTTTTCTGGGTCGTTTTCTTTAAATTTTCGTAATGAAATAAGCCTATTGAGTTTTTTGTTCTGTATTTCTTGATGATTTGAAATTTTTTGGTTGTTAATTTTAGATACTATACTGAAAGTATGAGAATAATCAAAGAAAGATAAAACAAAATAAAGATCGGCTTTCAAGGAATTTAATTCATTTTCCAGGTTCAATACAGTTCTAAAATAAAAATGCTCTAAAAATCGTGTCGGTCAGATTTTTTGGATAAAAGATAAAATTAGATTAAATAAAATCAGTTTAAAAACTACCATCTGATCTGATCTGATCTGATCTGATAAATCAGTTTAAAAACTACGGCTGATCTCTGGTGTGGTTTATAATTTTAAGTGCGGTAACTGCAATAGTACCAGCTACAGGGGTAAAACCTCCCGTCATCTACATACCAGAGTGTCAGAACATTTGGGAATTTCAGCTCTTACCGGAAACCCTACTGTACACAGAGAATCGGCTATTTTAGATCATAATCTTAATTGTGGCTACAAGGCTAGTATTGATGATTTTTCTGTTGTTTGTAGAGGTAACAGTGATTTTGAGTGTTTAATTAAAGAAAGTATTGTTATTAAGCAAAATAAACCCTTCCTTAACAAAAATATTTCTTCTTTTCCTTTAAAGCTTTTTAAATATTTTTGTTTTTACTTAATTCCTCCCGTTTTACAACAATTCTTCTTTTTCCCAATTACCTTTTTATACGCGCGCGCGTTTTTACAGTACTTCTTTGTCTTACCAACCTGCTTTTTTCGTCGTTTTTTTTTAAATTTTACCTCCTTTTTTTCTGTTCAAATTATAAAATGTGTCTTATCAATTGGTTGCTATAATTTATCAGTTTTGTGTTTAATATTTTAATATTATACCTGTTTTATTTCTTTTTATCATTGCTATACTGTAGGTCATATATTTTTCGTGTGTTAGGTTTTATTATTTTTATTACTATAGATTGTTTATACAAAAATAATTTTTCCGTTTAAAAGTCTTACTTAAGTTTTTTTAAGCTTTTAATAAGAAAAATTTTTCGTTTCAATTTATATATAAATTTTTTTTCCGGTCAAAATCTAGTTTTATTCACTATAAACGTTTTTTTTTATAATTTTTCAATAATACTCTATCTTTAAGTCTGCTTTTAAAAAATTTAAAAAAAAATTATCTATCGGGTTAAACACATATTTTAAATTAATTTTTTGTATTATTTTATTCCAAATTTTATAAATATTCTAATTTTAAACTGTATATATTTTTTTACCTTTAAAAAATTTAATTCTGAAAATTGTATGTATCAAGTTATATAAGATCTTTCACTTTGTCTTAATATTTTTAGTATTCATATATATATAGTATTCATACATATATATATAGTATTAATTATATAGTATTTTTAGTATTCCTTTATTTTCTCCTATTTGCATTTTATCCGTAATTATGATTATATATTGGATTCAAAAATTTAATTTTGTTTGTATTTTAATTCGTCTGATGATGATTGTGCGATACAATCAAAACGTCACGTAGAATAATGTATTCAATAAATATTTTATCGACTGTGTTTCTTTTGCATATTAAGGTATCGCTTAACTCAATTATGAATTAAGTCCAAGGAAGCGATTCCTCGATAACAATGTATACATGGTAGTTTTTAAACTGATGACGCTGAGAAAGCAAAAAATTTTGCTGAATATTTTAGTTCTGTTTTGACCATAGATAATAACAATTTTTCATAATTTGAACCTAATAATTAAAACTGATGATGCTGAGAAAGCAAAAATGTTTGCTGAATATTTTAGTTCTGTTTTGACCATAGATAATAATAATTTTTCATAATTTGAACCTAATAACAACAAAATACTTGAAAACAAAAATTTTACTGTAAGAGATGTTTTGAAATTTCCTAAGAAACTGTCAAATAAATTGTTTCATTATCCTGATGGTATATCTGCTCTTTTTCTAAAGCGTGTAGCAAAAGTTATTGCTGAACCCCTTTAAAAAATATTCCAAAAATCTTTTAATTCAGCTGAACTTCCAAATAATTGGAAAATTGCACTTACTGCACATGTTTACAAAAAAAGTTCCAAATGTCATAAACTATCGTCGAATCTCCCTTAGATGTTTTTCTTGTAAAATAATGGAGCAAATTGTAAAAGCCGAGCTTTCTATCTTTTTTGTAAATTTAATTTCTCCCCTTCAGCATGATTTTAAAGATGAAAGCTCAATAGTTACACAACTTCTAGATGTTTACAATGCTTAGACTTTGGATTTTCAGGATAAAAAATCAGTTCATATAGTTTACTTGGACTTTGCTAAAGCTTTTGATGCTGTATCGCATCAAAAATTTTTGTTTAAATTAAATAATTATGGCATTTTTGGTAGGCTTCTAAAATGGATAGAAGCTTTTTTAACTAACTTAGAAATGAAAATAGTGATAAACAATACTCTTTCACCACCTTACCCAGTTACAAGTTCATTGACACTGGGCTCAGTTTTGGGACCTTTTTTCTTATATACATAATCGATATTGTCAATTGTGTCCAAAACTCAGAAATTAGACTGTTTGTAGGTGATGCATAAGTTTATGCTAGGTTTTCAGACTCAAATGACAATCAAATCATATTACAAGATGATCTAAATAGAATTTCCCAATGGGCACAAGATTAGCAGCTTAATTTATCTGAAAATAAATGTGAAGTACTACATTTAAATATTTGCAAAAATGTGCACAAAACGGGTTATTACTTAAATAATATGAAGCTACCTAAAATTAATATGATCAAAGACTTAGGTATATGTATCACTAGTGATTTAAATTTTTCAACACATTGTCAAAAATAGCTACTAAATCATTAAAACAGTTTATTTAATTTTTAGATGTTTTAAATCACAATCTATTAAAAACTACCTAATTGCTTATAAAAGTTTTGGGCGTCCGACTGTTGAGTACGCAAGTGTTGTTTGGAACCCATATATGGCTAAAGATAAATACATTTTAGAAAAAGTCCAACGTTATTTTACTAAACGAGTTTTTAAGGTTTGTAATTTAAAAGATACTGGATATATTAACAGATTGAGTAGACTTAACCCAGAAACTTTAGAGAAAAGAAGAGAAAGGATTGATATGTTTAAAACCTTTAAAATTTTAAATAAACTGGTAAATTTAAACCTGAGAAATATTTTGTTCCTAACTCTAATCCAACCAGAAGGCATTCAAAAAACTGAAAAAAGAACACTCAAGAGTCAATTGCCGAAAATACAGTTTTTTTAGTAGGGTTATAAGTAAATGGAATTATCTAAATAAAAATCAAGTCAGTTCTAAAACAATGTACAAATTTAAAAAATCTTTGAAGGATTAATTCATGATAATAATGACTAAATAAAGAATTTTAATTTTTCATAGCCTTTATAGTCTTTTTTTGCCTAGTAAGTCAAAGTCAGCCAGGTCTTCTCTTAATATGTGTTTTGTGTTTGTGTGCATTTGTAACTCAACTGGGTTGCGATCACATTTGTATGTTTTGTTTTTTTATGATGTATTACTAGAAAATAAAATCTTGAAACTTGAATGAATGAATATTTTCAAAGCAAATTTTTTTAAAAATTTTTTAACATAACCTAGTTTGTTTTTAATTATATTTAATTTTTGACCTTTAAATTTTGAAATTTTATTTTTTATTAGTCGATTATCAAAAAAAAAATTGTTAAACAAGAATTTGAGTCAAACATTTTTAATTTTAAAGAAACGCTGGTTTTGGAGCTCCGGAACGTCGGTTTTCAAACCTCCAAAAGCCGATTCTCGGAGCCCTAAAGCACCTTTATAAACACTGAGCCTACTTTATATTCAATATAATTTAGCCAATAATTAAAGAGTAGTAATTTATTTTTTTTATTTTTTGGAGGCTCAAAGTTTTTTTTTTATAGCTAAAGCGGTCCGGCGATGGATATTCTATATTTCCCCCTAATACCCTATATCAGCACTGATGTTGATGTAGCATTTTAGTCAAGTCCCCACCCCTAACAAGGGATTTTAGGGAGCAGATGTGAGTTTTACATTTTTGTATGAGAATAATATATAATAATAATATTGAAAAGGAAATAACCAAAAAAAAACAAAATTGTAAACTAAGGTAAACTAAATAATAATATTAGTTAAATAGCATAAAAACATCAAAGAAATAGAGGCAAAATGACATAGATATAAGTCTAAGTTAAGGATGGTTGGTAGTGGAAATTGATTGTAACACAGATTTAACTTGTCCATTTTGTTTCCTTGATTTTCCCCTCTGGTGTTTTTTGATTTCTTCTTCTGGTACTTTAAACAATGATAAAAAAAACAGTAAAAATTCGCTAAACATAAACAATTTAAAATTAAACATGAGAATGAAAATAAGTCTTTATATAATTCATTTAGGAAGCGCAGACTCAGAGTTTTTTTTGTTTAAATGATTGTCTCTTTCGAGCATGATAATTTAACCCTTTGGGATTTTTTCCTAAAAAAACCGCTGCAAATCCGCAGAAGAAACTCCGTGCCACCGCTGCTCAGTCTTAAACTTGGCGACGCAAAGGGGATCGACGCAGAGTTTAACACAGAGCAGCAGTGGCGTGGAATCCCTTCTGCAGATTTGCGGCAGAATGACTTCCAAGATTGTAATATCGCAGGAACATAACTATCAAACTGTTTTAGTTTCGTTAAAAAAATAAACAAAACTCATTATTATTATTATTATTTTAATCGATTAAACTTTTTAGCAAAAGTTCAATTGTGTTTTATTAGTATTCAAGAACAAACGATTAAAATAAAAAAAATACTTTTTAATCGAGATAAATTCGGAACACCCATGTTTTACTACACAATAATTTGTATACACCGTTAGTGTTTAATTTTATTTACCTAACTACAAAAAATAAATAGAACAAAAAACTTACCACAACTATCACGGCTCAAAAAGTATACTTTATTATGCGCATTAATAATGTTCCTACCCTTCAATATTATTCTCCGGAGCTGCGGCTATTTAAAACAGAGGGAGCTCCGCTCCTTACCTGACCGATTTTAGGCTTATTTAACCTAGAAATATACATTTAAACTTACTTTCTCTGTGTTTTAAGACTATCTCTAGCGTTTTAAATAAGTTTTGGAAAAAAAAATTAAATTTACAAAACAATTTTTAAAAATATTCTATGGCATCACTTTTTAATAATTTATGAAGTTAGTAAAAAAAGGCCGAGTTCCAAGGGTTGCTCTGGAGTCATTGCATGATTCTTTTTTTATCTATTTTGTTTTGTGTCATTTAAATTCGTACATAAGTGTATATTTTTTACTACTGTATTATATACCGTGCAAATAAATTATTTCAAAAAAAAGGATAACCAAATCAACCATGACCTCCAAAATAGCGCGATCTCCAGAGCAGGATGCGAGGGGGTGCAATAAACTTAACAATTAAAATATCAAAAAATTAGAAATTGTCATTTATTTTTAGTGTATTATTTTAACTTAAATTTTTATATCTATTGAGTTTTTAAGTTTAAAAAAACATAAAAACGCCATTTTGAAATGTCACATCTACTGAACCTCTAAATACATTTTTTAAAAAGCTAAGATTTTTAAAGTAAAATCAAAAGAAAATAGTACGGCAATTTAGAGTATTTTTAGAGCTGCAAAAAAAGCTAATCTTTAAATCTTTTTTATACCTGAAGTAGTGTGGCTATAAGTTATTTATTTAGAAAGCACCTCAGCACTGTTACATATTGGAGTTTAGTTATAGATAATGTCTGAACTTTCACTAAATATATTTTTAAAAAAATCTGATTTTTTAAATAATGAAAATAAATATACTTTAGGAATAACAGAAAATTGAATTGTCATTGCAGATTGTTACAGCAGCTTGAAAATAAACACCTACCTACATATGCCTGAAATTAAATTTGTTAGGAGTTAGATTTATCAGGCAGAGGATTATATCACGGAAAATTTGGCCTGAAACATAAATTGGATAAAACGTTACTCGTGTATAAAAAAGTATAAAAACATTAAATATATAATTTTGATAAGATTTTTGAGAAATTTTTTTAAAGAATAGTAAAAAAAAAACAAAATATTTGTATTTACTAGAAAACGTTGAACAAATGCTGCTTTAGTATTGTAAGCACAACATAGCCACAAAACAACATAGCAGTTGCTGTAGCAGCACTGAAATCGGAGAGCAGTATGTGCTACTGCATACCTATGAGTTTTACAACAAGTGCTGCTGCAGCACTTAACAATACATAGAACGCGTCAGATCTGTAAACAGTAGATTGCTAGTACTGCTGCAGTATCCGGCCGCACAATAAAAATGTTGCCGCAGAGTGAGTACAGCAAATAAAAAAAAACAGTTAAGATTTTTCAGCTCTTTAAAGCAAATAAAAGAAAACAGTTAAGATTTTTCAGCTCTTTAAGTTTAACAAAGCAGATGTTCCTGCTTAACTGCAAACAACACAGCAGATGAGGCTGCATCCCTAATGTACAACAGTAAATTCCGTTTCTATACTACAAATAAATAAACAAATAAAACAAAACAGATCCAGCTGCATCGAGACAGATTCTGCTGCAAAAGTACAATTATGATTTTACCGCTCTGTAAGCAAGCTCAAAACAGCATATACTCCTGTTGGGCTGCAAAAACAAGTGTTGCATCAGCTACAAGTGCTACAACAGCAAATTTTACTTCTAAACCAAAAAATAAAGAAAAAATTTACAAATAAAACAAAACCGATCCTGCTGCAGCTCAACATAACACAGCAGGCTCTGTTGGAACATTTCCAAGCACTGCAGTATTGTTGCGCACTTGTAGCCTGATACAAAAAATACTTCTGCAGAAGAACAATGGAACCAATACTTTTTTAGCAGTGCAAGCCCAGCTGTCAATTAGAAAGTGCTAAACAAAAAAAGTTAATACCATTATAGATGTTTTGGAGCACCTAGTAAACTAACGCTTTTTAAAAAATTTCAACTTTTTTAAAAATTCAGCTGAAGCATATTATTTTATAGTTGAATAAATCTTGTTCCGCTTATCTAAAGGGCAGAATTTTTAAATGGCCAGAGTTTCATAACATATTTTGGAATTTAAAACAAAACTTAATTTACATAATGTTTACATAATATAATAATATAATAAAAATATAATAATATAATATAATAATAATAATAATATAATAATATATAATATAATAATTTACATAATTTACATACTGATATTGAGTGAAAGTGTTTTACCTGAATTTTTTCAGAAACTTGAGCTTTTTGCCTTCCATTATGGTCATTTGTGGAAGCGTTTTGATCAGAATGGTGTGGCGGAAGTACAGAGCTTTCCCTAACAATTGCCGGATATTTCTTAAAATTATTTTTATTGGATTTTGATTTTGGCTCGTCTAAACTGGATTTGGGAGAATTGGCCCGTCGGCTACTGTTTTTGATTAATTTTGAGATTGTATTTGATTTATTAAATAAATTTTTTCTTCCACTTTCAGACATTTTGCAGCTTTTGAGGGTATCAAAAATTTCGCTGGAAAGCTACCAAGTAATTCTAAAAAATCTATTTCATTTTGTTCTTCAAAAATAACAAATAAGAATTGATTTAAAAGTTAAACATGCTATGTAATTTTGGGTATGTTCTTTTTTTCATTACTACATGTATCTACACTGAAATT
>JASAMX010013437.1:0-10159 GCA_030248175.1 Microlaimidae sp. YZB2_3 | reverse complement strand
TACTTCGTTCAGTTACGTATTATTCGCCGAAAATTTAACTGTGTATTTATAAAATAACAATATAATTATCCAATTTCCTAGTCAGAGTTACCTGAGATTCCATCGATGCTCTTGATGAAGCAACTGGCTTTGGAGGAGAAGCCGAAGAAAAAATTGGGGAATCTTCTTGAATGAAAGGTGGTTCAGAAATATGAAATTCTGATTGACCGTCAAACTCATTTTCGCTGGGCTGATGAAAATTTACATTTCCACTAGTTGGTTTAAACAAAGAGGCTGGTGGTTGAAGAGATGAAAGAGATGGTAAAGGTTTTAAAGGAATAGATCCTGGCGGCGGTGCCGCGGGACGCTTGTAAGGTTTATTATTTTCCTCTGAAATAAAAGACTGTCGACCACCACTTTCAGTTATGTTGGCATTGTTCTTTGTGTGTTGCAGTGGCAACATTAGAGACGATTGAAACGGTCGATTTTGTGGAAATGGATATTCTGGGACCAATTCAGCTGGCCTTTTCCATGTTTCAAAATCTTCCTGTCTAACTATTGATTCAACATCACTGTCGAGGTTAACAGTTACTCTCGGACTAAGTCCTAAGGGTAGTTGGGACTGTAAATGCGGTAGCGGAAGCGACACCAAGTTCTGTCTTTCTTTTTTACGGCTGCCCGCGTTATTAACTACATTTACCACACTTGGGTTTGAATTCGAATTGACATTTTTGAGGAAATGCATGATTGGCGGTTGCGGAGGTATTAGGGGTGGTGAGGCTGGAACTTTGAACAACGGCGCTAGCGGTGGAGGTGGCCGCCTGTTTGGTGGCAGTGGGGCTGGAGAAAAAATTGGAAGCCGAGAAATAATTGGACCTGGCGGAACAATTGGTGCTAGCGGTAAAATTGGCCGCCTGTTCGGCAAAAGGGGTTGCAGTGGGGCTTGAAGAAAAATTGGAAGCTGAGGATTAATTGGAACTGGCCGGACACTTGGTGCTGGTGGATGTTGAAATGAGTGCGCAGAATCAATAAAAATAGGAAATACCTGAGATTGCGTTTCTGAGTCTGGAGTGGCCAATAAATGAGTGTGATATGGTTGTTGAGTGCTTTGCGAATGCGTTTGGGTTGTAGGAGTCTGGGAATGCGTGTGTGTTGTAGGAGCCTGAGAATGCGTATGTGTACTAGGAGCCTGGGTATGGGTGTGCGTTGTAGGAGCCTGGGAATGGGTGTGCGTTGTAGAAGCCTGGCTGTGCGTGTGTGAAGCAGTGCTGTGTGTATGAGGTATAGTATGAGTATGGTAACCAATCGGTGTGGTTGGGGCAGGTGGCTGAGTTGGTGCCGGGGTCCACCACGGTGGTGGGTTTTCCCACCAATCCGGTGCGTGAGTGTGCTGAGTGGTGGGAAAGGTAAATGGTGTAACTGGATGCGAGTGGTGAGTATGGGTAGGGTAAGTTGGTGGATGGGTATGATGCGTGTGAGTAGTCGGATTTGTAGTTGCTTCAGTAGGATGGGTATGATATGGAACTGTTGGCGGATGAGTGTGGTGCGTGTGATCTTGGCTATTTTCACTGGAACCGCTTTTGCTTCCTTCGCTTTCTTCTGCATCTTCCAAAATGATTCGTATGTTGGTCCTATAATTGTGTAATATTATAAAGGCAAACAAAACGCAGCTGTTCTATAGTCTACACAAAAATGATGCGGAATGGCGACAAAACACAAACTTTGCAATATTATATATCCATAACGGAGGTTAGAATGTGTGCGAAATGTATATGTGAGCATACCTTACACTCTTGGCTATCTTTTGAAAAGCTTAGGAAAAAATGTTTTTTAATGACGTCATCACTACAGCCGATGGGGTGAAAAAACCTGGTCCCAAAAAAAACAAAACTTTTTTATTAGTACGAGATAAGAAACGCCGCTTGGTATGTTGCTAAAACATACTTTTCTGAAAGAGTTTTTTCTGATAGTTTGAGCGAAATCAACTCACTCAAATTTTATTTATTTATTTGAGCGCGCGGTTTTTGCGGTTTTTCGCGAATTTTTGCCACGCTCATACACTGTCCAAATCATTTATTTTGTTCTGCTTCCTGTTCGAAGTGTGTACAATATTGATCATATTGTCATATATTAAATGTCCGCCAATTTATATTCCTTACTTTTAACCTAACAATTTTTTTGGGGTTGACTCCCCGGGGGCTAGGGGGGATATTATTTTTATTTTGATTTAAAATATTTGAAAAGGTACAAATAAGCCCATGAAAACGCAACATAAATTTTCGTTAAAATTCCAAAATACTTCCTAACGTCATGTAAATTTTTGTTATTACGTCATAATTGATGATTTTTATTGGCTTTTCCGCAATTAAAATGACGCAATTCAGACCAGATCGCGGATTCAAACGTGTTTACACGAAAAATAGCATTACTTTAAAAAATTACATTGGAATATTGGCAAAAGTTGAAAGGCATAGTTATTAGAAATTTGTTTTTGTGTTGACAAACTGGAAAACATGTTTGCAAGTAAAGAAACACTTAAAAAAGAGCATTTTTAAGTTGCGACATTTGCAATTTTGTAGTAGGATTTTTAACTTTGAAAATATGTTTTTCCGACAAAATAACCTGGAAATTTGAAAAAAAAAACTTTTAAGGCTTATTTTTTGGAAAAGTTTTTAATTTAAAGGTTTGCTGCTGCAAGCATACGGGGTTGGAATGCTTCAAATTTTAAATTCGACATTTTGACAGCTTATTGTAAGCTTGATATTAGTCTTTTTTTTAGTTTTTTTAGTGTTTGGCCCCCCTAGCCCCCAAGGGTCAACCACCCAAAAAAAAATTTAGGTTAAAAGTAAGGAATAAAAATTGGCGGACATTTAATATGTAACAATATGATCAATATCGTGCACACTTCAAACAGGAAGCAAAACAAAATAAATAATTCGGACAATGTATTAGCGTGGCAAAAATTTGCGAAAAATCGCGAAAACCGCGAGCATTCAACGCATCCAAAAAAAATTTGAGCAAACCGATTTCGCTTAAACTTTCAGAAAAACTCAAAAAAAGTATGTTTTAACAGCATTTCAAGCGGCGTTTCTTATCTCGTACTAATAAAAAAATTTTGTTTTTTTTGGCACCAGGTTTTTTTCTCTCATCGGCTGTAGTGATGATGTCATTGAAAAACAATTTTTTCTAACCTTTTCAAAAGATAGCCAAGGGTCTAAGCTATGCTCCCATATATGTTCCGCACATATTCTAACCTTTGTTATGGATATATAACATTTCAAAGTTCGAGTTTGATCGCCAGTCCGCATCATTTTTGTATGGACTATAGTTTGCTCATTTTACTAATTTAAACACGCCCTCATGAATTTCATTCAGACATAATTTTTCGTTTACCCAACACCAGAATTTTTAGGAAACTCTTTGCCTTTTTGTCATTTTATAAATCAAATGGTAAAGTCTTTCCTGACAGTTTTTACTGTAAAGCGTTCAGTAGAATAGAAACCAATTGCAATACAGAGCAAAAATTAACCTTTTTTACTAAAGGTCCGGTGCGGAGTCAATTTTTTTCTTCGATTTTGATATTTTTTTGTGAAAATCTTACCCCTGCCTCACATAGCCCACGTAAATTTTTTCAACAAAATATCACCAGTGGTTTAGGAGTGACGACGACACCCCAAAAATGGTGTTTTTTTGACAATTTTGTATGTGAAGAATCGCTTAATGGGTATAAAGATTTTAATTACAAATTATATATTCAAAGAAAGTGATTATATTTTCTACTTTAATTTGATACCTTGATTGTTAAGATTGGAGCAGTATTTGTCGAGATATTGTGTTTTTCGTACAAAATAACCCTCGATTTTTTTGCTAAAAACACGAAGTGAAGGAAAGAAACGTTCGGCAAACTTCACAAAATCATTGCCGATGTTTGGTGTTTTAACCGAAAAATTTGCGGGGTTTTTTTACGAGAAACGCATTATTTCGACAAATACTTCACTAAAATGCCATTTTTGAGGAATCATAACTCCTGAACCACGGAAGATATTTTGTTGAAAAAAATTTTGTGGGCCTTTGGGGGCAGGGGTAACGTTTTCACAAAAAAATATCTAATTCGAAGACAAAAAGTTTTACTCCGCACCTCCCCTTAAAAAAAACTATTTTTGAATTATTATAGTTATAGAGTATTATAATACTTTAGATTATTCAAACGACGAAAATTCGACAAATTAACAAAAAGCAGGAAAAAAATGATGTTTTTGTTTTTATCTAAATCAAAATAAAAAAAAGTATAAAAAATTAAAACACGGTATTAAAATCAAAACTAAATATTTCATGAGGATTTAACCTATAAACCATCTTTAATAAGATGACAACGCTTTTACGCATTGCGCCAGAACAGGAACGGAAAGATTAGTTCAAAAAAAACATATAAACAAATGCGCCATAAAAATCTAATTGGCTGACAAAGTGACGTCAAATTCTCATGATTTGAGTGGTTACTTTGTGGTTGGAATTTTCTAATCCAACAAACAAATAGAGCAGCCACGTTGGTATTGCATTTAGTTTTGTTTTTGTTTAAAATTTCGTTTATCTGTTAAAATACTTTTTTTATTATAAGTTTGAATTTAAAATATATAAAAGTCTACAGTTTATAGTTTAACAATTAAAAAATCAGCTGTAAGTCAAAAGAAATATGGTATTTAATTAACGAGCAAAAAAGCATTTTATTTAACATAAAAAACCAGCGCAAAAGCAAAATATAATGCACCATCTTATTTTTGATTTTTTAACTGAAACTTATTTACTTGCACAATAGAGTGTTGTTGTATTAAGACTCAAAACAATTTATTTGGCAAACCATTGATTTTTTGTGATAAACATTCTAAATTTTACAAATCAAGTTTAGCGGTGCGTGTGTTCGTGTATGCGTGCGTGTGTGCGTGCGTGCGTGCGTGCGTGCGTGCGTGCGTGCGTGCGTGCGTGCGTGCGTGCGTGTGTTCGTGTATGCGTGCGTGTGTGCGTGCGTGCGTGCGTGCGTGCATGCGTGCGTGCGTGCGTGCGTGCGAGCGTGCGTGCGTGCGTGCGTGCGTGCGTGCGTGCGTACATGCGTGCGTGCGTGCGTGCGTGCGTGCGTGCGTGCGTGCGTGTGCGTGCGTGCGTGCGTGCGTGCGTGCGTGCGTGCGTGCGTGCGTGCGTGCGTGAGTGCGTGCGTGCGTGCGTGCGTGCGTGCGTGCGTGCGTGCGTGCGTGCGTGCGTGCGTGCGTGCGTGCGTGCGTGCGTGCGTGCGTGCGTGCGTGCGTGCGTGCGTGCGTGCGTGCGTGCGTGCGTGCGTGCGTGCGTGCGTGCGTGCGTGCGTGCGTGCGTGCGTGCGTGCGTGCGTGCGTGCGTGCGTGCGTGCGTGCGTGCGTGCGTGCGTGCGTGCGTGCGTGCGTGCGTGCGTGCGTGCGTGCGTGCGTGCGTGCGTGCGTGCGTGCGTGCGTGCGTGCGTGCGTGCGTGCGTGCGTGCGTGCGTGCGTGCGTGCGCGCGTGCGTGCGTGCGTGCGTGCGTGCGTGCGTGCGTGCGTGCGTGCGTGCGTGCGTGCGTGCGTGCGTGCGTGCGTGCGTTCGTGCGTGCGTGCGTGTGTGCGTGTGTGTGTGCGTGTTGAATAATTAATAATGTGTCATATTTTAAATTTGAAAGAAAAAACAAAGATTCAGTGTTATAATGGCTAGTTTATCATAAAAAAACTTCTTGTATTTTTGAAACTAATATTACACCGTTTTTACCCGCTTTGTTTTTCTTCAGAATCAGCGTTGGAATGGTCCTGGCTGTGCGAATGGGACCCACTCTCGCTCTCGTCTGATTTGCTGTCGGAGTCGCCATACTTGTATGTAACCTATTAGTAAATCCAACGATAAATTTATAAAGCATAACAGTAGCAATAAATAAAGAATTAGCGTGTTATGTGTCATATTTCGACATAGATCTATATCGATAAATTTTCAAAAAAACATATAATTTTAATTGATTTTACTGTATACATTGCTTCGGATTAAAACTTAAATTTAAGTTCAAATTTGAAATAACAAAATTTTGAGAAACCTTACTACTAAAACTTGCAATCTGGAGGGGTATTGCAGGGGTATTTTAAAAAACTAATTTTTTTAACTTTTTAACTTTTTTAACTTTAAGAAACTATTTTTTTTAACTTTTAACTTTTTTAACTTTAACTTTTAAATTTTTTTTTTATTTTTAACTAATTTTTCTAACTAATAGGGACGAACTTCAAAAGAGTGAGCTTAGGTAGCCAAAAACTTAAAACCTTTTCAATGCTAACCAATAAATGAATAAAATCATTAAAGAATTAGGCTACAAATTTTTTTTATATTTTTGTATTGTGTTTTATAATAGTCGGTTAATTAAAGAATTATACACCAGTGATGTTCCCCGGAGCTCCGAGCTCTGGAGCTCCGGAGGGAAGCTCCGCTTTAAGGAGCTTCGGAACAACCCGGAGACCTGCCCTATTTTTGTATTAACTTCATAAATAATTAAAAAATGATGCCATATATTATTTTTTCAAAATTTTTTTTGTAAATTCCTTTTTTTAACTTACTAAAAACGCTGGAAATAGCCTTAAAAACAGATAAAATAACTTTAAAATGTATTTTAAGCATAGATTAACTTAAAACCAGTCATTTAAGGGGCGGAGCTCCGGAGCCTCAGAGCTCCCTTCGCTTTAAATGGCCGAAGCTCCGGAGCGGAACATCTCTACTATACACAAATATATTAAATCAATGAATCTTACAAATTACAGTAAACTTACAATAGTTGATACGTTTCGTTTAATTTGCCTAAAAATTTTGTGGCCCACAGCTGACTGGTTGTTCGGTAAGATGTTTAGGTTAGTAATAATTCAGTATCGTTTTGCGGGTTTTTGCAACCAAAGAATTAGGGTGAATCAACACTTACAAACACAGTTTCTAAATCTCAGTCCTTTTTACGTCAAATTCGTTGATTGAAAATGAGTTAAATAAACTAATCTATGGCTTTTGAACCAAGTTTACAATTTGTTTTGGCTACTCAGGCTTATTTTCTGCAAAATATTGCTAAAATCCGTCTTTTTTCAAATAACTAACTCAAAATTAATGTCTTAATACTAAACTAGGATACCCGAGTGACTTTAAATAAGTAGGTTTCCTTTTATATATATAATGTTCAAGGCGTTTAAAGAAATTTTGGACATTTCGGTTTTTATTTCATAAGATTCCGTGATGTCATAATTGTTAAAATGCAATTTAACAGCGCCAGCTGAGTTAATTACTTCGTATGATGCGACGGCACGTTCAAGTATTTTTTCCACGATGACTTGTGAATTTTAAAAATAACACGATTACTAATTCCATTAGGTTATACTATTTTGTTATTACTGCTGGGGTTCTTAACTTTATTTTTTTGTATTATAGTTTTAGTACCATAAAAAATTTTAAAAAAAGATTAAAAAAGCCATGAAAATGTTGATCTTCATTATATTATTTTGTTAACTATTTCACAGCTGTTTATTTTATAAATTGTTTTTCCGGTTAACTTACCTTATTACGCTGTTTTTTCCCATTAACATATACGTCAATATTTCCAGGAAATTCTGAATTTGCCTCAGAATCAGCTTCAACCCATTGATTTCTCTTCGAAGATCGGCGCTTGGCGTTAAAATTTTTCAACGGCGAACCAGCCAAAACACCCTGTTGTCCGCCCGCAGGCTGAGAAAGTCCTAAAAAAGAATGGTTTTTATTTTTTTTATTTGTTAAAAATCCGATCCAATATTATGTTTATAATCGAGATCAGCCTGGTTTATATTGACTATAATTAAATATAATTAAAAATAAAATATTGTTGAAGTATATTTTAGACGTGTTTTCATAAATTTGAAACCTAACTTAAATGTACTTATGTAAAAATAAGTAAGCTATGTAAAAAAACAGTATTGTTATTGTAAAATAAAAGTGTAAAAATTAAAGAAAACTACAATTTTAAATAAAAACATATAATCAGATGGATCGTCCATATAAAAACTGACGAATACTAATTGATTCCAAATAAATCTTAATTTGAAATTAATAACGGACATAATAAAATGTCGAAATATTTTAAGTTGTATTGCTGAAAACACAACAAAAAATTTTCTTATCTATATCATTTTAGTTATCCTAAGTTACATAAGAATCCAATAAAATTTAGATTTATTGCTGGTACTAGCAATGCGAGTATAAAAAACATATCACTGTTTCTGGGTAGAGCTTTATTTTTTTAACAAACAGTTCAAAATTTTTGTAAATCGTAAGAAGATGAAATAGGGCCTGTACATTAGTCAGTAAAAAATTCTGTTGATGAGCTCTAACTGTTATATTTTTTTATAAAAACTAAAAAACTAAGGTATGAAGCAAAATGCTTTTTTTAAACTATATTATGTGAATTTTTAAACTTAATATAACTTACCATATTTTAATATTTTTAGAAATTTAAGGTTTTAAATTATAGAATTAGATTCATAGGTAATTTAACTCTTGCATTTTATTAATATAATTGTAGATATCTATTATAAGGGTCCCCCTCCTTTGCTTTACTATGTTTGTTATAAAATCCCATATTTTTTAAAAAATACAAGGTATTTTGTATGGCTCTTGTTTTTCTAATTTCAGTAGTTCAAGGTAAAGTTTTCGCAAAATTATAGAATTAAATTATAATTTTTTTAAATTTTTATTTTGAGTGAAATATGAGGGTTTTTTTTTGTTTTTATTGATTTAGTTTCGGCTGTTGATATGTTTTACACTGATCAGAATGGTTGTTCAATTGAAAACTCGTTTGTTCTTACTGTGTTCTGTCAAATTAATATTTACGATTTTATTTCTTTAATTAAAACAAATCTTTGGAACCAAAAGTTCGTCTATTTTGCATAATAAACCGGTATTACAAAACTAAAAGGTTTTATTGGTAGACAAAAAGTTTTAAAAAAAGTTATTGCTGTTAAATTTTTGTCCTCTTAAAAGAAAATTTAAACCAAAAAAAAATTTCGCTAAATTTTTTCCAACTATCGCTAAAGCAATCGTTTTTAAATTTTTTTGTATTGCAAACAAGTTTTTTTCACTGTAAATGTGTCTTTGTTTCTATATTAAAAACCATATTTTAACAATTAAAACTGTTCAAAGAGTAATTCTAACTAAATTTCGGCTAATATAGGATAAATATTTTTTATTGTTATTGTATAACGTGTACGGAAATATGAAAAAACACACTAATAATATGGAATAATGGAAGCGGAATAAAACACTGACGATGAAATTAAGTAAGCAGTTGATTTTGTTAGTTAACAAACAAAATTTTTTGCCTTTTTCTATTTGTATTTTACTTATAACAACTTTATTATATTCAAACTATAAAAAAACATACATCAAATGTGAACGGATGGATTTAAAATGTTTTGATTTTTTTAAAAACATTAGCAAAATTAATGTTGTTTTTAATCGGTAAATAAATAATAATGTATAAACTCAAACATTGTCAACAAACGAAATTCATCTTAATATTTTAAAATGTGCCCTATATTGCAGCTAAAGTTTTTATGTGTTTATTTTGTTGTTCTGCCGGCCCAGGGCTGCATGTTAAGAATGTGTTTGCCACAATTTAAGGCTGGTTCCTACTTATGAAAAACGTCCTTTGGCAGCGCCAAATCGTCCTTTGGACTTTGTCCTTTGGATTTTTTCCAAAGGACAACTTGTTCATACTTTTTGTCCTTTGGACTTTTCACTTTAGATTTTGTGCTTTGGACTTTGTCCAAAGGACAAATTTCAAGAAGCATTTATACTTCGTCCAAAGGAAAAAGTCCAAAGGACGTATTGGCTTTTCTAAAATTGTCCTTTGGACTTTGTCCAAAGGACGTTTTTTCATATGTATGAACAAGCCTTTATTTTTTGACAATTTAAACTGAGTTATTTTAAAAAGATATGACTTAAAATTAAGTGATTTTAGTATTATTTACTATTACAGGTTCTATACACACTAACAATAACCTGAACTCAAATTTTATATATTTTTTTCAAAAAAAATTTTATTGTATTTTTATTTGCGAATTTTTATCGCATATTAGGTAACTGACTTATTTTCAAATATACATACATAAATGAATGAACACCATCATACACATAC
>JASAMX010013436.1:0-20798 GCA_030248175.1 Microlaimidae sp. YZB2_3 | reverse complement strand
AAAATTTAAATGTTTTGTATTAATGCCAATTTAACAGAAATATTTTTTGTGCTGTTATTAAACATGATGTCCTAAAATATAAACGCGTAAATGTTTACCGTCATACAAGAAAATTACAAAAAAAACTATATGCACTGCACTCTTTGCCTGTTTTTTGTTATTTAGAGTTTTCAATAAGACTTTTATAAGTGTGCAAGTTGCCCATGTCGATTGCCAGTGCAAAAAATTTAAAGTCAGTTTAAAAACCAAAAAAAAAAATTATTGTTACAAAATCCAAGAACGACCACAGTAAAAATGGGTTGTCCACCATAAAGATGTTTATGTTGTTTTTCTTAAAAAATCAACTTTTTATGATATTTCCGGGGCTGTCAGACCGTGATACCTCATTTAGCCCAATCCCTTTTGGGGTTTTGGGAAAAGGGTGAAGGGTACTTTCCTTTTTTAGCAAAAATGCATTGCTCAGTAAAAAGTTTATGTTGATCTTTCCAGGAAAATATGGTATGACGGTTTTGCACTTTTAGCAAAAATTTTAAGCCCATTCAAAAGCAAAATTTTAATTCTGCTGAAAATGCGTTATCCAGCACAAAAATGTTTACATTAGTTTTTTTTTAATTTCATTTATATTAGGACATTCTTCGAACTATAAGCTTTCCGATGATATTTTATTTAGGTTAATGCTTTTTGTGGTTTGGAAAAATTGTTCATCCCTTCTTTAGAGAAAAAAACATTGTCAAGCATAAAAATGTTCCTGTCATTCTTTTTTAAAAAGTATTATAATTTTGCCCTTAATTGATTAACCACTCAAGTTTTAGCCAATTCAGAGACAAATTTTTTAAGCTTACAAATCCGTAGGGGTCTTTCTACCCTTTGGTATAAATTTGTTGTCGAGCACAAAGTTGCCCATGCAAAATTTTTCATAATTTCAACTACTGTACTGAACTCTTCGGTCTATATATTTTTAAATATCTCATTTAGCTTATTCCGTTGGGTGGTTTTGAAGGAGTTGGGGAACTCTTACATACGCACACACACACACACGCACGCACGCACGCACGCACGCACGCACGCACGCACGCACGCACGCACGCACGCACGCACGCACGCACGCACGCACGCACGCACGCACGCACGCACGCGGGGGGGGGGGGGGGCGCCGCCGCGCCGCCGCACCTCCGCACGCACACACACACCCCCTCGCGCGCCCCACGCACGCACCCCCGCGCCCGCGCCCGCCCGCCCGCCCGCCCGCCCGCCCCCCCCCCCCCCCCCCCGCCCGCGCGCGCCCGCGCCCCCGCCCCCGCACCCGCCCGCCCGCCCGCCCGCCCGCCCGCAAGCACGCACGCCCCCCCCCCCGCCCGCCCGCCGGCCGGCCCCCCCCCCCGCCCGCCCGACCGCACGCCCGCCCGCCCGCCCGCATGCAGGCCGGCGGCCCGCCCGCGGCACGCACGCAAGCACAGGTTTGGGGTTGTTGCTAATGCACAGGTGTATTTAAAACGCGTAAAATCAAACAACCTTGACAAAAACTCTTGATCATAACCATGTTTATTTACAAAAATATTTGTGAGGAAATCGAATTCATTTTTAAGCAAGAATAAATTAGTGCAGTATCAAAACACACGCAATTTTAATGTATTAAGTGTTGAAGAAATATTTTGATTAGGAATAAAAGAATATTTTGATATATACCTATTTGAATGAGCGGCTTTACGATAAACATTAATTTCACTCTTGTCTTCAAAACGTTTGATAAAAAAATCGACAAAAGGCAGTTCATTATGAGATTCAACATGAGATTCACTAGGAGATTCATAACAAGATTTACGAAAAGATTCAAGTTCCAATGTAAAACGTACTTTGGTAGCAGATAAAAAATTATGAAATTCCTAGAAAAACATATGTAAAACAGTATCTCTATCAGCATAAGGAGGAGTAACATTGAATATTAAAAACAGATCATCTATGGACCTGCGATAAAAAATAGGCTTAAGAATTTGAGGACATACAGTGTTTAAAAAATCAGTTTCTAAAACGCCTAAGTACAAATCACTTATTGAAACAGAAACAGGGTCACCCATAGGAACGCCGTAATTTTGGCGGTATAAAACATGATCAAACTTAAAAAACTATTGTTTAACACAAATTTAAATAAATTAACTTTTGTAATTTAAATACAACCAATGAATTGGTAGAAGCGTATGCCACAAGAGTAGCGGAATTGATACTGGTAGCATTCCGAGATCAAGACGGGTATACCAAACAACAGCATGAAGATAACCAAATTCGCTATTTCTAGAACGGCTTGATTCCAAAGATTTGGAGGAATTGCGTATGTGGGACCAGCCAAGAAAAATACGACAATGCCTTAAAATACGCCAGAAAAACGGTAGATGTGGTGAAGGCTAAGAAAACCGCTCTTGCAGTAATTAGGGTTCCTAAAACCCCATCCTTGGCGGTGGAGAGATGTACCAAATCCATCCCTTCTGACAATGAAAAAGTAGTTACTGAAACCTTTTTTTTGGTTGCTTTTTGTTCCTGCAAGAAACGTTTCTTTGTGTGGGGGTGGTTGTGGGGGGGGGGGGGGGGGGGGGGGTTTGGTGGGGGGTGTTTTTTTGAATCTGATGTTTTATAATATATATTATATTTTTACCAAAACGTCTAAAACTGAAATCACAACTACACAGAAATGTTTGTCTGGCCAGGTGGCAGGAATAACTACCCAGGCAACGGACTAGGAGGGTATAATAATAACCGTGTTAAATTGATCAATAATGGCAATAACAATTGGAAAAAACCCTACAAAAATAATAATAATAATGGTGGAAATTTAAATAATTGAGGTAATTGAGTAGAAGTAACCTCAAGAGGTAATGACTCCAATTGATGGACAAAAAGTGGATGCACCATTTGTGATTGGTGCAAAAGGGTAGGTCATGTGGCACGCGACTGTTGAGGGTGGGGGCATGGCGCTTTGAAATCTAGAAAGGCCGCCCCTCAGCAACCAGTGACGCTGCAGTCTTTTAATTATAACGGAACTACTTATTATCCTCAGACCAAAATAATGTACCTACATATAACCCCAACAAAAGTGGGCAGTTTCCACAAAATCAAAGCTATTCCCCAACCAATAGCAGGCGTAACCCCACTAATACAGGTCCACCAGTCACAAACGCGGCCGTGCAGGGACCAGAGTTGAGCAGACACACTGTATAAACTGAAGCAGGTCAATTGGCTTTGAAAAGAGGAGAACTGGCGATTTTCATATTGGGACGTGGTTTCTCAAGAGACACTGCCACTACTTATGATTTGACGTTCTTGTGGGAGCCTACTTTTGATGGTGAGGTTGATTCGGTCAACCTTTCTGAAGCGTCAATTGTAGGAGTAGGACAAAACTACAATGTTAAAACTATCAATACCAATTATATATTTCATTGTAGGACAAATACCAATCAAACAACCAAAGTCAGAGCTAAAGTCCAAATCCATGAGCAAGCCTCCCAACAAGTCTAAATCGGATGGACAATCAGGTCAGCAGCAACAAGCCTCACGGCCTAGTAGTGCGACAGGGTTTAAAACTAGTAGCGCAAAGGGCATTGGTAGGGAAAAATCTCAGCTACTTCTCCAACAAGCGCAAAGCGTTTTTCCCTTATACCCTGGTGGTTGATGAATGACGTCCCACACTCCCACACTTATTCCATCTTGGCCACCGAGAGGCTACCCCAGGAGGAGCCTCTCCAGACCCCTCCCTAACCGGATTTCAACCAAAAAATGGAAATCAATTAGAAAAGGCATTAGAGGATGCCAATTGTACAAGTCGTCAAAAAGGAATTTCCTATTGAGGAAAGTCTAAGCAAAGAACCCCTCAAGCTATGGAAAAAAATCAGTTAACGGACCCCCATGAGTTAGTTTCCAACAAAAGGAAAATAATGAAGAGGAGGGAATGGTTCCCTGAGGAAATTTGGATGACTGGGCAAATGGAAAATCCATATCCCAGTAACAAAAGGTCTGCAAATGCACAGCGCTATGAGAACTTAATGCAGCAATATCAACAAATTGACCGCCTGCCAGCACATGAACAAGTCGCACTTGTTGATGAAATTTTATGCTATCAAACCAGAGATCAACACGCGGATACCTCCTTTAAAACGGTACTGTGCAGAGGTCGACTTTGTGTTGAAGGAAGAAGGTGCCGTGCACTGAGAGGTTTAAAAATCAGACTCCCTGACAGTCTTGACCAAGACAGCAATGACCCCAAGGAATCAGTAGGCCGCAGAATTACATTTTTTGTTGTGGGAGTTGTATGAATACAAAAAGGTCGTTTATACTCTCAGTTTAACAACTGACTGGCCTTTCAAACCACCTCCCTGTCCCAACATGATGTATCATGTAAAGTCATCAGATGAAGATGAGGAAGAAATAACCCCTCCAAGAAATCCAGACTCACACGCAGCAATAGAGGTTGAGATGGTACCCAAAAAAAGAAGTGGAAAAAGAACTGCAACCCTGCAGATGGACAATTTTATCCTGGTCCATCCTTTGCAGCAATACACACAGCAATGACAAAAAGGTATCAAAAAAAGAAAAAAACCTGCCAAATTACCAAAGGAAAAAAGGAAAAAAAGCCAACAACCATCCTACTGAGACCCATGGAGTAGACCCGACCCGTTAACTCCCTCAGGAGAGACCACCCCAGGCTTCGGTCCTCGTGAGGATGACTCGCCTGTCTCTATCCTCATCTGTATATAATCACTTAGGTAATTTTTACTGTAGTGATGGGGTAAAGGAAACCCATTTCATGTCCCCTTTCTATTTGTATTGATTGCTATGCACCACTAATCCCAATAGAGTTATGCATAAATCTGATGGAGATTATTGGATTCTGCTTATCTGTAAGAAAAACCCAGTGGACATTGAAACGCCTACATGCTATATTTCTACTGATTCTATGCGAGAGAGATATTTCTGCTGAGAGATAGCAATGGTGTGAGGAGAGGCCGTGCCACTACCTCACCAATCAAACCGCGCCAGAATGTTTGCTCAAATGGAAGAGCAAAGACTACAGGATGATGCCAATTTTGCACATCCAACTAAAATGGCTGAATAATGGAGACAAGAGAAAAGGGACAAGTACAAGAAGGCTAGGTCAACTGACAGACGTGCACAATCTTGTCCTCCTTCCACACTTTCAACACGACCTTTTAAATTCGCTTCAACACTGGCTTTTCCTCTATCGGAACAACATGCTACTAAGCAAAAATTTACGAACATACCTAAAGCTACAGAAATCAAAAGAGAACATGTTGCTAGCTTTGATGCTGTAACACTCTAACCAGTCTTCAGTAACCAGTCTTCAGTGACTGTTACTGCAGAAAAGAACAAAGGGAGCTGCGACATACTTTTCCCAAGAAAGAGACACAACAAAAACCCAGTAAAAAGACTGGTAAAAAGTCTAAGCAGAAAAAGAGAGGCTACCAATCGTTAGCTGTAGGAAGTCCACTTAGAAACACCGCAGAACAGGGAAATGAAACATCAGAGTGGGCATATCTCGGCGCGCTTTGGGTACAAGATACAGATGCCAAGAATATGTGCAAACAAATGCGATTTCAACAACAGCTATACAATGAAACGCTAGTTACCAAACCCAGCGCTGCGGTTCTGTGAACCAGCGGTGCAGGCTGTCCCAATTGTCGCATTCCATTTCGCCCTGGATCTGGTTCTAAGACCTCCCCAACTTATGATGAGGTAGCGAACGTCTTAGGCGACGCCAATCGGTCTATGAAAATTGACCAATTGCTGAAAAATAAACCCCTGACTCCTAGTCAACAACAAACATCTTGGTTAGGCTCTCAAGAGTTTGATCAAACAGAATTCAACTGGCTACGATTGCCAGCGCCACCAACACAGGCTACATTCGACCCTTCTTAGTTTAAAGGAATGAATTTAACTACCCAACAAATGGAGGAGCTACATTTCTCTCATCAGATGAGTGGATTACTTCCAATGGCTTCCGCAGCTATATCAGCAGTTCCCCATGCTTTGTATCTGTCAAACCTTTTCCAAACTCAACCCACGACTGTTCCCTCAGTGGAACCTATTTCATAAGCAGCCGCTAGAACTGCTACTTCAGCGGCGCTATAGAATATCACTACTTTTGGATGGTGGGAAACAACCACTGCACCGGCAGAGCGTCCTCCATTAATTCTCAACATATGCTCTTTACGTTGCGTCTGTGGTGAGCAATCGTTATAAAATAAAATAGTGTAATTTTGGCACACATATTGCTGTAGGTAAAAACGGGTTGAATTAAGTGGTCGGGTTTTAAATTATAGTTGTAAATAGTATAGTTAAAAGACAACGTTGAAATGTGTAGGGGTCATAGCACTGTACTTAAACTCGATTAAGGGGGTCTTTTTAAAAAGTACCAAAATTAAATGCACTTTTTTCCCAAATTTTGCTCAATTTGATACCATTTGGCATTTTAGCTGTATCTTTTTGCCAGTTACACGTTGAACAACAAGTAGAAGCTTAAATTAAAGAAAATTGTCTGGAGATAATGATAGGTTTTAAAATTTTTTAAAATGTTGATTTTTTGATTGAGAAACAATCGATTGTTTGTAAAGTGCCGAAATTAAATGCATACATTTAATTTTGGCAATTTTCCATTTTTTTAAAAACTGATTTGATTAAATAAAAAAACTACTTTTGTACTGTGAAACTTTTGTGACGCAACGCAGTATCGTGAAAGCTTCAAAATGAGCTATCGAAATAAATATCGGACCATGCAGTGAAAAGTTACATTGGAAAAACAATAAAGTGCCGAAACTAAATGCACTACCCTAGGTGGTAAGTGAACAAAAAACACCTAATTTTTTCCAAAAAAAAACCCCATTATCTCCTTTAATACAACTCAAAACTCAAATTTAAAGGTCTTAATGAAATCAAGGTAAAAAATTAGCATGGAAAAGTTGTTTTTTTTTACCTATTTTAACCTCAAAATTGAAAAAATATGACATTTTAAAAATTTTGAATTTTTTTTTCTCAAAAACGAGTTCACCTATGCTGTGTTTGGAATATCGGTATTTCTGACCCTTTAGAGCTACATGCATAGGTGTTTTTTTGGGGAGGGGACAGAGGGGTCCACCCCCCCCTAGAGCCTAAACTTTGAACCCCCTAGAAAAAATCCAGGGGCCCCCTTCCTCCAAAACGCAAGAGCGGTCCAGCCTGACCCCCCCCGTAGCGGTGCTGACCCCCTTCCCCCTCCCCTCCCGACCAATTTGGAAATATATTTTTTTATTTACTGTCAAAAACACGGTTTTTTAGGTAAAAACAGTGTTTAAATACACTTTTTAGGCCTAAATAGGCAGTTTTAGTACATAAAATACAATATTAGACCTAAAAACACTTAAATTATTAAATTAAAAAAATTTTGTTAAAAAATTGGAACCCCATGCCCCCCTAACTTTGAAATCTCGCATCTGGGGACCACCCCACTACAAAGCCAGGAGGGTCCGGACCTCCCTGGACCCCCCTAAAAAATTTTGGCCTTCCACCCAGGGGTAGACCCCGCCCCCTAGTGGAACCAACCAAAAACATCTATGGCTACATGCATGAAAATTAACATACTCAACTATTAAGACTCGCTCTTTCACGTGGTAACCTTGGTTTTTAACCTAGTTGCGCCAATCTTTTATAATAGGGTGTTTCTTTTTTTGGAAAAACGCTGTGAACAAATTTGAGTTCCAAACATAAAAAACACTATGAAAATCACTTAAAATTTAATAATAACTTCTAAAAGTGTGTTTTAACTTCAAAAACTTATAAAAAACGGCATTTAAAATAAATTAATTGTCATATGGGGCATTTTACAAAAATGTAAAATAAAAAATATTTCATAACTGTTTTTATTTACTTAAATATTTGTGCGGCTTTGTTAAAAATAATTTCCGAGTTCAAAAACAGAGCCACATCCAAAAAAATGTTATTTTTTTTGTATCAAAATTTCAAAATTTATTTTTTTCTGCTCACTATTATATGTCAAATAATTAAAATTTTTACAAAATCACTAAAGTGTGAAAAATATTTTTCCAAACTGTTTTTCTGGGGTAAAAAATGCTTAGATTTAATAAAAATAGTTTTTTTAGCTCTAAAATTGACAAAAAATTACTATTATAGACAAAAAAAGTGAAAATAATATTTTTGAAACTTTTTTTCTCTCTATGTAAAAATTTTAATAAATCCAAAATTATTGCAAAAAACAACTTTTCTGGGGTAAAAAGTTGTGTAGAATCCATTAAAACTGAAATTTTTACTCTAAAAATACAGAAAAAGGTCTAAAATTTTAAATTATCACTAATTTTTTTTTCAAATTTTGAGAAAAAACGATTTTTTTTCCATGAGTTAATCAAAAAACCGTGAAACTTAAAGTGGTTATATAGGTAGAAAAACGTTTGGAAATGTTGTTTTTATTTAAATAGCTTAAGAATTAATTGTTTTAGAGGCGATTTTCAAAGTGTTTTGTTAGGAAAAAGTGATAAAAAAAACCTTTCTTTCTAATTTTCTCATTTAATAGGATATATTTATAGAAGCTGAAAAAGCGCCCCAGAAGACCTGTTTTGAACAAGCTATAGGCTTTAATCAATTTTTTTGAGGGAGGTGCCAAAAAGTGTGTTTTTTGTTCACTTACCTATAAAAATAACTAATAAGAATATCAAAATTGGGAAAATTTAATTTAATATTTTTAAACCTGTAGTTTAAAGCTTTCAAATGAAAATGAAACTGACTTAAAAATGTAAAAATAAAAAAAAAACGCTGCTGCTAAAGTTTTTTGTCGATGGCGTCTGTATTTTTATTTCACTATTGTATGGAGGAAATTTTTTATATTTTTTAAATGAGCACCTCCAGAGCTTTAAAATGATATATTACTGCCCTATGTAGGCATGGCCATAGCCAGGCGTTTTATATATATCCAGTGCTTGTTTGTAAAGAAATGCATTCTATCCAGTGCTTGTTAGAAAATAACAAGGGGGAATGTTCCGCCTGTTTCTTCCCTGGCTATGGCCAGTGGCGTGATAAGGATTTCAGTTTGGAGGAAAGCGGCCTGGGGATATACTAACCCCAAGACCCACCCACCCCAGATTATACATTCCTGGAGGGCGGCAGCCTCCCATCAATTTAGGGTCTGGGGGCGAGAGCCCCAGCGGTATCAAAGGGCAGAATCCTTTGTAAAAAGGTCTGGGGGCAGAATGCCCCCGGGGGACAAAATTTTTAATTTAAGGCGCTAAAATACAGTTAAAAATTTTATTTCCAGCCAATATTTATTACAAAAATTTAAGGTTTTTTAATTATCCCTTTGGTTATTAGTATTTTATAGTAGTTGTATTTCACATTATATATGTTTTAACTATTGAACAACAATTTGAAATTTAAAAACTAAGATAAATTACAAATTTAAACTACCCAAGAAGCAGGAATAATTATTTTTTTGACTATTAATATGCTTTTGGAGTGCATCAGGCAAGTTTCTGTTTTAATAGTGAAGAAATTGTTTTTCTCCCAAATTAAAAAAATTTAGGGTTAGAGCCCTTCACCCCTTACTGAAAAATCTGAATTTTTTTGGGTGGCAGGGGCGGGGCTGCCGTCCTTCCCCCTCTTGGGCACCCCACTTGGAGGCACCTAATACAGCAGTGCCTTTGAGCAGACCTGTGCACTGCTCCCCCCTCCCCCCGGGGGTTTTATTGGGGGGCAATTCCAAAACGGGGGGTGCACGGGGGCAAGCAGGGAAAAAAGAAAAAAAGAGAAAAAAAAAGAAAGAAGGGAAAAAAGGGACCAAAAAGCGAAAATACGGTAAAAATAGGTCTAAAATGGCTTAAAATGCATTGAAATTTTGGGTTATAAAATATAAAATAATTTTTGGGTACTTTTTTTATTTTTCCGCGGGGGAGGGGACAATAAAACGGGGGGGGCAAATTCTCCAATAAAGCGGGGGGCATTTTCAGACTGTGCACAGGTCTGCTTTAAGCAATAAAAAAATTTAAAGGAATATTGAATCTAACATCTTGTCATTCCTGCCTCCACCTAGCTTTCCAGGCAAGTTTTGCTGCCTCCTAAATTTCTGAAACCTGCTAAACGCAGCATCCTTTTAAGACCGATTTTCAACAGGATATATTTATAAAAACCCATTATATATTTTTGTAAAATTTTTTAGTGGAGGCCCAAGACCCCCCGCCGCAGGTAATTCCGGCAGGCATGGTGGAACAGCAGCATGGTATTACAATACTTTTTTAGTATGATATGTTATGTTTATTCAAAAGTAATTCACAAATATATATGCATTAGACTCATAATTAATTTTTTTAAAACTTTAAGTAAAAAAATTTAACACCAACATTAAAAGTAAAAGCACAAGATTAAAAAAATTAATAACACTAATAACACAGGATTAAAAAATGGTATCAAAATCATCTATAAACTCAACATAATTAAATAAGAAATGTGAACTAAGCTTATTAACTATAGATAAACACAGTCATTGGAGCTATGTAGGAGGGTATTTACCCCATGCCCAGGATATCATTTAGAGGAGAAGGGGGGCTGGGGGGGAAATTATTCCAAAGAGAGGTCTGGGAGGCATAGCCCCTCAGCGGGCTCAAAGGGCAGAGCCTCTTGTCAGGGGGGTCGGGAAAGAAAATTTTTAGTTTAAGGTTCCAAAACATACTAAAAATTTTTAATTCCAGCTGTTATTTATTACAAAATTTAAGCTATTTCAAGAATACATGAAATTTAATTAATAAAAAAAAGAATGATTTGCACAGGTCTGAGTATGCATTTTTTTGAAACTTTAATGCATACATATGCATTTTTTGTAACTTTTATGTATATGTATGCATAAGAGTTACAAAAAAATGCATACATATGCATATACTTTCTGGAAAAATGCATACGCATGCATATAAATTGCAAAATATGCATACGTATGCATATTTTATCAAAAAACAAAAAACGTGTAACTGGCAAAAAGTTAAACTAAAATGCAAAATGGTATCATGCAAATGCAAAATGAGCAAAATTTGGGAAAAAAAGCGCATTTAATTTCGGCACTTTTTAAAAGGACCCACTTAATCGAGTTTAAGTGCAGTGCTATGACCCCTACACATTTCAACGTTGTATTTTAACTATTTACAACTACAATTTAACACCCGACCACTTAATTCAACCCGTTTTTACCTACAGTAATATGTGTGCCGAAAATACACTATTTTATTTTATAACGATTGCTCACCACAGACGCAATTTAGAGCTACGGGGACTAAAAATTCGGAAAATAGACTAAATTTTACTAGGAGAGTTTAATTTTTAAACCAATTTATTGCGTAGTCATGAAATGCCCACGTTCTAAAAACGAGTAACAATTTTATTTTTTGTAAATCACACGATTTCACATAAAAATATCATATCATAACAAATAAAAAGCTGACGACAGTCATCTACATATAATTAGTTCTCATTTGAGCTATCAAACGTCGTATTTCGTTCAGGATTACCAAAGATATAGTCCAAAATAAAAAATGCCCAATTTGGAAAAGTGCCGAAATTAAATGCACTACCCTATGCATGTTTTGCGACTTATTATGTATACGTATGCATTTTTCCGCACAGTATATGCATACCTATGCATTTTTTTCAACTTTTATGCATATTTATGCATAAAAGTTTCAAAAAAATGCATACATACGCATATATTTTGCGGAAAACTGCATACGTATGCATATAACTAAAAAACATGCATAGGTATATGCATATGAAATTATGCATACGAATGCAAACTTATGAATACGTTTGCATATAAACATATGCATACGTATGCATTTAGATTGGATCTTCATTTCTCATTCTTCTTTTCTTTATTAATTAATTTTCATGTATTCTTTCTTGGCTATTTTATATTCTTTTAAATTTAAATATGTGATTAAAACGTTAGCAAAAGTTTAATAATATTTAGAGTAGTTTTATTTAACATACGTATGCCTTCACTATTAAACAGCATAATCTACATTAAATTGCAAAACTTAAGTAAATTATTAATTGAAACTACCCACGAAGCAGAAAAATTTGTTTTTTTTACAATTAATATGATTTTGGAAAGCATCTAGAATTGGTAAAAAAATATTCTCATCCAAAATTCAAAAAACGTAGAAGTCCCTCATTACAAAAACTTTTAATATTACTACATTTTATTGAATATTTGAGGGTAAAAAAAGGAAAACAGATTTGAAAAAAGTGTAAAAGTACCGTTTTCTATTGAAATTGAACGTTTTTGGCAGAAAATTTGGGATAAAAATTGTACCTACCTAAAATTTTCCTGCAAGGTCGAATCTGATTTCAAATTTTAGAGGGAAGGAGTTAGGGTAAATTTTTTTTAAATTTGGAAAGAAGGCTAGATTTTTTTCTAGAGAAGCTTCACCTCAAGGTTTTGAGGCTAAAGGGGGTGGACCCCACTTTTTCCTCTTGTTCATTGATGTTTAATATTAGAATTATAAAAAGTATTAATAGATTTTTATATTATTTCTTAATTAATTTATTTTCTAAACTGATGCCAGTAATAAGTTAACCAAAAATTCTTGTTGCTAAAAAAATATTTTCTAATATAAAGTCCAGAGTTTTCCTTTTTTAAAAATTTGGTAACCAGTCGACACTACAAATTTGGTTGGAAAACTACCTCACATTCATTGTCTACAAATTTATGGATAATTTACAACATGGCGACATTAAAGACTTTTAATATTAAAAAAAATAAATCTATTTATGATTGTCAGAAGTTTTTTAGATAATTAAACAAGCATCTTCTTAATTTTTTTTAAACCTGTTCAATGCAATCTACATTTTTTACATTTTTTTAAATAAGGCGTCTTCTATTTTAATACAGGCGTAACATTGATGGTGTAGGCTTTTAAAAGAACTTTAGTATGTTTGGATTTAAATTTGTGAAATAAAAGAAGAATTCCAGATAAAACTTCTTATGATTCACTTAATGTAGAATTCGAATGCACCTGTGAAATTGTGACAGATCTTTAATATTAATTTATAGTATTTTAGTTAAGCTACTTATGTCAATACAAGCCTATTTGCATGTATTAGGACGACTATACGTGGTTTTAAATAAAATTGTAACTTTTATAATTTTGTAAAAAGAATACCTATAAAATTTTGCACACTACCAAATTATTACAAAACAAATTTGCGATTTAAAAACTGCCTATTAAGTTCTATTCATACTTATGACAAAACGTCCTTTGGACAAAGTCCAAAGGACAAACCAAAACATCCTTTGGACAAGCCAAAACGTCCTTTGGACTTTGTCCTTTGGACGAAGTATGAACACTACTCAGAATTTGTCCTTTGGACAAAATCCAAAGGGAAAAGTCCAAAGGACAAAAGAAGTATGAATACGTTGTCCTTTGGACTTTTCCCTTTGGACTTTGTCCAAAGGACGTTTTGTCATAAGTATGAATAGACCTTTAGATGTATGTTTTCTATGCTAACTGCAAGTGGGGTGGGGGGAGGGTTTCTTTCATCAATAAGAAGGGGGAGGTTTAACTGAGGGAGAAGTGGGGGTGTGGGAATTTTTAAAAACGGGAAGGACAATTTTTTCAAACCATAGGGTAACTGACTTAATTTCGGCCACCTTTTTTTATTTTTTTGATAAGTTTTTATTGGTTTTTCCAATCGACCCAAAATTTGGTCTAAAAATCAAACGATAGCTATTTTTTTTATTCCAGTGCAAAATTTTAAATTTTCTGTTACAGTTAAATATCAGTGGAGGTTTAAAGTTCTTTTTTTATAGTGGCTAAATTAAGGCGCGAGCCATTAATTTCGGCCACCTGGAAAAAACTGGCTATAATTATTGCTAAACTGAACAATAAAAATTTTTAAAGGTTGCAAATTTATCCTTAGGTATTGTTCTTGGTACATATAACTTAATTTTTCCCGTTTGCAAACCTTTATAGTTATTAGCAAGACTTAATATAATTATGTCAAAACCTTAAAAAAACAAGTTTTAATAAATTATATTTTTTGTTGAATTTTTATTTTTGGCTTAAAAAACGTCAAAAAAGTCAAACGAGAAAAAAATCAATCTTTATAAGTACGGTAGTATGATGATATTTAAAAACAGTAAAAAATGGCAGGTTCTTTCACCTAAATTTTAAGGTGGCCGAAATTAACGGAATCTTAAAATGCGCATTTAGTTAAACACGTTGCTAAGTGATTTTGAAGAAAATATCAAAACATAAAAATTAACAACTTTGAGCCTTAAATAGGAGATATTTTAAGGTTACATTGTGCTTAGTTCTAAATTTGATGCAGTTTAAACACAAAGCAAAAATTAAGAAAATCACAAAAAATTCACTTTTTGCATTAAAACACGTTGCAAAGTCATTTTGAAAAAAATATCAAAACATAAAAATTAACAACTTTGAGCCTTAAAAAGGAGATATTTTAAGGTTATATTGTGCTTCGTTCTAAATTTGATGCAGTTTAAAGAATAACAAAAATGAAAATCTAATACAAAAAATTCACTTTTTGCATTAAAACACGTTGCAAAGTCATTTTGAAAAAAATATCAAAACATAAAAATTAACAAAAACACTTTATTCAACATTAATCCAGTTATTTTTCGTGCTAGTTTTTTTGTGTTTTAAAAATAAGTCAATTTTTCAACACCCTAAATTGGTGGCCGAAATTAAGGCCTCAAGCCGAAATTAGGGGGGGGGGGGGGGGGGGGGGGGGGGTGGGGGGGGGGGGGGGGGGGGGGGGGGGGGGGGGGGGGGGGGGGGGGGAGGTCTGGCCGAAATTAAGTAAGAATACTGTATGGTAGGGGAACAGTATGATATAATACTAACTAACATATATATATATATACTAATACTAACATATACATATATATATATATATATATATATACTAACATATTCAAAAAAATGGAACAACATGTGGCTATATAACTTCAAAAAATTTCTTTATATATAATATATATATAATAATAGAATATAAATAATAAGTCTAAAATAGCTTAAATTTAGCTTTGGTTGAAAATCACAAAATTATTTTTTAGGGGCGGGGGGGTTTGGTGTTTTTGGCCTTTTTGGCTTTTGGTGTTGTGGCTTTTTTGGCGGGCGGTTTTTTTGCTTTTTTGTTTTTGCTTTTTTTTCGTTTTTTTTTTTATTTTTGCTTTGTTTTGCTTTTGAAGAGCTGCTGCCTTTCTTTTTTGGCTTTGTTTTTTTTTTTTTTTTTGATATTTTGCTGCGTTTTTTGCGCTTTGAGATTTTTTTGCCCCTGAATTTGGTGAGACCTGCCGTTTTTGCTCTTTTTTATGTTGTCTCGCATTGTGTTTAGTTCTTTTCTTTTCTTGTATAGTAGGATTTTGGACTCCTTTACTTTTTACTTTTACTCGACTTTGGAAATTTCAATTACTTTTACTTTTACTCTTACTCGACTTTTGAAATTTCAAATACTTTTTCCTTCTACTTCGGATTTTCCTCTGCAAATACTTAAATTAATTTAAGTAAAATTTAAGTAATTTGAAAGGGTAAATTCCCCATGGGCTTTTAAGTAAATGGCAAGAGAACATTTTTTAAGCCACTAACACGCTAAAACATTTCTTTTTGACTAAAAACTCTTAAAATGATAATTTATACATGAGATTAGCAAAAAAAACTTTGGAACAGAGCCTTGGAGCTCCAAAAACCGGTGTTTTGCTCGTTTTTTATTCACTGGGAGGGTTTTCTCTTACTTACTAATAAATAGGTCTTTCTTTTCTTTCTACTAATGAAAAATGACATTACTTTTATTTACTTACTAAATAAAAAATACAAATACTTTACTTCTACTTTACTTAAATTAAAATTTTTCAAATTACTTTACTTTACTTAAAATAATCCAAAATCAATACTTTCTACAACACTATACCGCATTTATAAGAATTTTTTTGCTCGTTTGACTTTGTTTTGACGTTTTTTAAGCCAAAAATAAAAATTGAACAAAAAATACAAGATATTAAAAATAGTTTTTATAAGGAAATGACAAAATATTTAAATGGCAATTCCAAGACAGTGAAAAGGAGTATTGTATATGTCGCGCCGGTTTCCTGTTGATTTTGCAGTTGGCCGTTTTTGAGGTGGCGAAAAAGGCCGCGCCTCTTTGGCCACTAAAAAAAAAAGAAAAAAAAAAAAAAGTTTAGTGTAACAGAAATATTTAAATTTTGCACTGGAATAACAAATAGCTGTTTTGATTTTGGCCAATTTGGCTGATGAAAAAGCCAAAAAAACTATTAAAAGAAAAAAAAGGTGGCCGAAATAATCAGTACAATCGCGTTTGTATTTTAATGCACTAATAGGGCAACAGATTTAAAGTTTATCAGGCCTTAAATTTGGCCGCTTTCTGTTATTTTTGCCATGCTTAAAGTTATGAAATGAATTGCGTGTGGCTAGATATCTCGTTATTTCATCTATCTACCCGTACACAGTTTATTTTATAAGTATGCGCATGTCAAAAATAAAGCTAAAATTAAGGTTGGCCGAATGTAAGTCAGTTTGCACACTTCTTACAGTAAGTTAAATATATTTCACAGCTTTTGAAATCCGCGGATGTTAACTTTAAAAAAGTGTCACAGCAGAAGCAATCTGTCCTTGGAGTTGGCAAATAAGTGTCACTTTCAGCCTTAATGACCTTTTAAGTTGAATTTGTTTTTAAATAACCGATCTCAAATTTTTATGTAGATTTTTAAAGCATCAATATTTTTTTGTTACATAATGCAAATAGTTTGTAGCTTTTCTGGGTCATTTTTTTGCAGGCGCTGACTGTCGGGAGTGCGGCCGCCGGTTCCCCACGACGCGTGGCAGAAATATCCACGTCACGAAGACGCACGGGGTAATTTCTTTTACTTAAATTCCATATAATATAGATTCAATTAAATGAATCTAAGTATGCCGGAAAATGAAAACACATAGTATTATTTCAGATTTTTAACGACCTTTACACGAATAATTTTAAAATCTTAATTTTTAAACCAATAAACGTCAATTTTGCAAGTATGCATTGATATAATTAGCGCCTAAATCAACCTACATTTAGGGTTGGTTCATACTTATGACAAAACGTCCTTTGGACTTTGTCCAAAGGACAAAATCCAAAGGAAAAAGTCCAAAGAACAAAATCCAAAGGACAACGTATTCATACTTTTGTCCTTTGGACTTTTCCCTTTGGATTTTGTCCTTTGGACTTTGGACAAATTCTAAGGACTGGTTCATACTTATGACAAAACGTCCTTTGAACAAAGTCCAAAGAACAATTTTATAAAAGCCAAAACGTCCTTTGGACTTTTGCTTTTGGACGAAGTATGAACGCTGCTTAGAATTTTTCCTTTGGACAAAGTCCAAAGGACAAAAGTATGAATACGTTGTCCTTTGGATTTTGTCCTTTGGGCTTTTTCCTTTAGACTTTTCCCTTTGGACTTTTCCCTTTGGATTTTGTCCTTTGGACAAAGTCCAAAGGACAAAAGTCCTTTGGACTTTGTCCAAAGGACGTTTTGTCATAAGTATGAACCAGCCCTAAGTAGCGTTCATACTTCGTCCAAAGGCAAAAGTCCAAAGGACGTTTTGGCTTGTCCAAAGGACGTTTTGGCTTTTATAAAATTGTCCTTTGGATATTGTCCAAAGGACGTTTTGTCATAAGTATGAACCAGACCTTAATGCAATATGCTCACCTGATAAAATTTTCAGTCTCAAGTCTTAATTATTTTTAGGGCCCTCAAATGATATGGTACATGGTGGTGGGTACTTATCCTGGTTTTTGCTTTGTGTGAATGAAAATGGGAAAAGCTAAAAATAGAGATCCTTATGTGTATACATTAAATGTTAATTTTTCCTAGACGCTCATTGGTTGAAAATGATTTTGTAGCGTCATAACTAGGGGAAAATTTTTAACAATAAACTGTTTCCGTTTAATGGCAGGGTTTTTAGCATCATGACTGAGGTTGAAAAGATTTTAAATGTAGAAAAAAGCCGGTGGGAATGGAGTACAAGGAAGCCGGTACAAAGCAAAACAGTTTCAAACCATTAATATTTTTAGAGAGTAAGACTAAATATAAATAGAATGATATAAGGTATTTTTGATTTAGATAAGAAAAAATTTTAAAAATAGTCATTTGCGTAAAAAACTCCCATTTATTGGTGAAAATTTAAGACAAGCATAGTACTAAAAATTTTCTAAACAACCTCTGAACCGTTCAGAGTAAAAGAGTTTGGGAATTTAGGAAGTAATTTATCTAGAAAAATCCCAGAAATTTAAGTTTAGAGGATTTAAACCCCACCTTGCCCCGTTGACCGTATTATGTATGACCTTCTGTCCATTTTCGGTTGACAGTATTAACTCTTTGGGATTCATTCCGCTGCATATCTGTAGAAGGGATTTTGTGTCACGGTAGCTCAGTGTTAAACTTGGCGACCAAAAGGATTCTGACGCGGAGTTTAACACACTGCAGCACTATGGCAGAATACCTTCTGCAGATTTGCAGCGGTTTTTAGACGAAAAAATTCCAAAGGGTTATTATACAAAAGTACTACTTGTTTTATTATGATATTATTCTTGCATTAATTTAGAAGGCGTTCAACTTCCACGATACGCCGACCCAGACCAGGTCCGGAAGAAGGGTGAGGCAGAACTATTGGTTAGTTGTTTAATTTATTGTTTTTTTGATGTTTTTTTAACCATACGTAATTAAGGTTTGAAGTGATAGTTGGAGGCAAAGTAACCAGAATCAATTTGTATATTTGTTTTACTATTTTATCCTTAAAGGTGCGGTATACTAAATCATGGTGTATTTTTTTCGCTTGGTTTTTGGTATCAATCGATGCGTCAGGTTTCACTGAGTAAAAAATTGTATTACAAAAAAAAATAATTTTCAGCGGTTGTCTAGATATTATCGCTTCACTATTCCATCGATTTTTTTGCCGCTCAGTCAGCCAAACAACAGTAAATATTTACGCCGATGAGAGATTAAAAAACACCTGCCAATATTGAACTGAACTCAAAATACATCAAATCGTTTATTAAAAATAAACCATTATAATTGCAATATAATAAATAAAAAGACACAGAAATTAGTAGAATTAAAAATTTCGCATCTTTTTATTGCAAAATTTGCATATAAAAAATATCTTAAATACATCTGAGTTTTTATGAGAAAGAATGCGTTTACAAAGTCCAACGTAAACAAACAAAACACACCGTGGATGGTGTTTGGTAAAAAAACAAAAAATTATCTGGAATAACCAAGCGTATTCACAACCGCTGAAAATAATTTTTTTTTGTAATACAATTTGTTACTCAGTAAAACCTGAGGCATCGATTGATACCAAAATCCAAGCGAAATAAATGCACCATGATTTAGTATACCGCATCTTTAAAGGAAAAAAATACTGTTTAAAACTTTATACGATATTATCTTCATGTCTAAAAATTTATAAAAAAGTTTAAAACCGAGTGTTTAAGTGGTCAGAAAGCAACAAAATTAACAAAATACGTTGTTGGTAAAAAAAATTATAAAATAAAATGTTTAGAAAAAAAAAAAAAAAAACGACCGCGGGGAAGTTGGCATGCTTTCGCGCATGTCTTCCCGCCGGCTTTCCCGCTGGCTTTCGCTTTTATGCGGTTTTTAAGCAAAAATGACAATAAATATTCATGAAAATAGCTAAAACTAATGAAATATGAATTTTCTAATTAGTTTTGATATTAAAATAAATTTGATTTGAATTAAAATGCGTTTTTTTTAAAAACCTTTAGCATGCGTTCACGCCGGCTCTCGCAATTGAAAACACTTTAGCATGCGTTCCCGCATGTCTTCCGCCGGTTTTCCGCCGGTCTTCCCACTCCATTTGTTCCACTCGTTTTTCCAATAACCTTAATTACGACGCGTTCCCTTTAACAAATAAGGCAGCTAAAACAGGAAAGCCAGCAATTCCGGGAGCCAACTGAAAGCCAGCATGCGTTCCCGCATGTCTTCCGCCGGTCTTCCGCATAATTACTAACATTACTATAACATTATTATTACTCATATAATACTAATAACTTTTAAATAAAAGTAATGTAGTCAATGAAGTGAATAAATAAAAAGCCATAAAACTACACGGCAGTTACTGCAAATTTGAAACAATGTCTAAAATTCTTAAAAGTGTTTCAAAAATACCCGCTGTGGGCGTTCGGAACGCAGTATTAGATTTTGATTTTCAATTGCTGGCTTTCTTATTTTGTCATAAAAGAGAACGCTTTGAAAACGTAGAACTTAAGGTTAGAGGAAAAACGAGGGAATGAAATGGGGTCGGAAGACCGGCGGAAGACATGCGGGAACGCATGCTGGCTTTCAGCTGGCTCCCGGAATTGCTGGCTTTCCTGTTTTAGCTGCCTTATTTGTTAAAGGGAACGCGTCGTAATTAAGGTTATTGGAAAAACGAGTGGAACAAATGGAGTGGGAAGACCGGCGGAAGACATGCGGGAACGCATGCTAAAGTGTTTTCAATTGCGAGAGCCGGCGTGAACGCATGCTAAAGGTTTTTTAAGAAAAAACGCATTTTAATTCTAATCAAATTTATTTTAATATCAAAACTAATTAGAAAATTCATATTTCATTAGTTTTTAGCTATTTTCATGAATACTTATTGTCATTTTTGCTTAAAAACCGCATAAAAGCGAAAGTCAGCGGGAAAGCCGGCGGGAAGACATGCGCGAAAGCATGCCAACTTCCCCGCGGT
>JASAMX010013427.1:0-24267 GCA_030248175.1 Microlaimidae sp. YZB2_3 | reverse complement strand
TTGGGGGCAATTCCAAAAGGGGGGTACGGTGGGCAATTTTATTGAAACAGGGGGGGGAACAAGCAGAGAAGAAATTGAAAAAAAAGCAGAAAAAAAAGAGAAAAGAAGAAAAAAAGGACAAAACAGCGAAATTTAAGTAAAAATAGGCTTAAACAGGTGTAAAATAGATTAAAATGGGCTAAAACTGCAAAAGTTTGGCGATGATAGTGTCAAAATAGGTCATAAATGATGACATAATTTTTATTTTTGGGTACTTTTTCATTTTTCGTCGCGGGGGAGGGCAGCCAGTAATATTCCAGGGGGCATTTCCAGATCGTGCACAGGTCTGGTAATTTATTTTAAATTTCAACAAAATCAAATTTGCGACTTAATTGCCGCCAACATAAACCATATATATAACAACATTTTAACGTAGACTTTAAAAGACTAAAGGCTCAAAAGGAGCACTTATTTATGTCAGATTAAAAACTTGTCTATAATGCATCCAATGAATCAGCAGTTACTTAAGTTCAATTTTCATCAACAATTTTAAAGGATGTCCACGAGTGGGCTTTCTTTATTTAACCAATTTATACTATGATACTTGTTTAAAAAATATTTAACATTTTTGCCCCATATGGCCTCACTGGCAAGCATAAAAAACAATCAGCGAAAAAGCGAAATTTTTTAATCACAACAATAAGTAAAAGTCACGATCATTTTATACTGTTTTTGGTTTATTCTGCGGCGGTAAAATAAAAAGGTTTGCAGTTTTGACATTTTATAGATATTGTTTCACGGAATTTATAATACACTGTAGAAAACATGCTTTTGGCGAAGGAGATCCTATTGACGAAGCCTTATTATCCCTTCGAAAGTATGTAATTGCTTTGCTGTACAAATCATTGACTTTTTTATTGCAGTATGAATACATACTTATACATATTTATATATAACTATGATACATATTGCTATATAAATCGTATCTGTATATATTGTCAACGGCACGCGAGACTGCTAAGTCCAAAAAATTAGTTTTGAGAAAAACACATTTTAAAGGTTTCATTAACCCTTGAAAATTCAAAAACAGGTGTGCTTGTCAAAAAACATTTTTGGCTCTCATGTTGGAATTTGTGTTAAGTAGTATATATATATATATATATATTATATTAATACCTGTGCACTGCACCCCCTGGGGTTTTATTGGGGGGTAGGAAAATCCCAAACTGGGGGGGGGGGCAACTTTTTTGAAACGGGGGGGGGGGGGCAGAGCAGGGGAGAAAGAAATTAAAGGTTTCATTAACCCTTGAAAATTCAAAAACAGGTATGATTGTCAAAAAAACATTTTTGTCTTTAATGTTGGTATTTGTTTTAAGTAGTTTATATATATATATATATATATATATATATATATATATATATATATATTATATTCATACCTGTGCACTGCACTCCCGGGGTTTTATTGGGGGGGAGGAAATTCCAAAACTGCGGGGGGCAACTTTTTTGAAACAGGGGGGGTCAAGCAGGGGAGAAAGAAAAAAAAAGAGAAACGCGGGAAAAAGGGATAAAAAAACAAAAATAAGCTAAAAATAAATCTAAAATGGCTTAAAATACATTGAAATAGGCTAAAAACTGCAAAAAATTCGTCATCATAAGTCAAAAATGGCGTCATAATTTTAGGGTACTTTTTTCATTTTTTATGGGGGGCAATAAAACGGGGGGCAAGGCAAATCCTCCAATAAAACGGGGGGGGGAATTCCAGACCGTGCACAGATCTTTATATTTATATATATATATACAGACCTGTGCACCGAAATTTTTTGTACTGCAATCCGCCCCCTCCCCCAAATGAAACTTTGGGTACGTCCCTGGTAGGTAGGCTTTTAATCCCTCCCCCAAAAATCTTGAAAGTGAAGACACCTTCCCCATCTCTTACAGTTTAAGTCACCACCGACACCCACCCCTTCCCCTATCTCTCCTTCCCCCTCCCCTCGAGAAAACTGATGGGCCTCCTGCTATCTCAGCAGGTAATAAAAACGTTAAAATAAAGTTTTTGAATGTAATTGGCCTATTTTAAAGTCAAGAACTTAAGAAAACCAAATTCTGCATTTTTTTAAGCACTTTATTTAGTTAGCCTCATATTTCTGGACATCTTTTGTATTAGTCTGATACGTTATTAAAATTTCTGAAAATGTTTATCGATCAGTATTTGTTAAAAATCAAATTTTTCTCAGAATTAAAAACAACGCAATTTCCTATTTGCTGAGGTTTTGATTTAGATTTTTGCTGATCTAAATTTGAAAATTATTATTTTTCCGGTGACGTGCAAAGTCCCCATAAAAGTAGTGTAAGATCATCATGGCAAAATTTACCATGGCAAAATTCACCATAACGTAGTGTAAATTCCCCATAACAATCAAAAATTCTTTTGCAAACTAAAATGTGTTAAAAAAATAAGTATTAATCATAAAAACTATAAAAATGTTTTAATTTTTTCTTAAGCATAAGCAAAAGCCTAAAATCAAGCTTTATCGTGATAAATTTAATTTGTATTTTCCAAGTGTCAAAATTTAAAGGAAATATTGCAAACGCATTATATTTATGGGGAATTTACACCACCTTATGGTGATTTTGTAACGTTTATAGTGATTTTGGCCTTTGGTAAATTTGTCCATGATGTTTTTATACAGACCCTATTTTTTGATAAGCTATTATGAACTTTTTATATACAAGTATTAAAATTTGTAATTTTGTTTGAATCAACAAATCCTTAAACTGACAGTTTTGGTATGTATGCCGTTTTTTTTTTTGAAGGCAAAAAAATTTCATCTCACACGAATTGCGCTTGAGCGACGATCACATGTGGAGGAGCTACTACACCGCCAGGAACTATCACAACAACGACGTGGCAATCTATCTCCTCAGCAACGACCCTGCCACCCCCGGGTTCGACTTTTCTAAATTGGATCTGAGCCAATTTCCGGCCCAAATGGACATCTGTGTTATGAAAAAGCGTCAGAATAATAAAGATGATGGTACGTATTGGCTATCTATCCATTGTAGTGCACTATACTTATTTTCTATAAAGTTTAATCAAAATTCTTCCTCCATTTACTGATTCAATTTATAAATTCTATTAAAATTTACTTCAATAATTTATTTCATATGACAATTATGATGTTAGTGGGTCCACTTTTGTTTTTGCTATATATTAACAATGTTTCAGAAATTTTAGAAAACGCATCACAAATAAAACTTTTTGCAGGCGACGCCAAATTTTACCACATATATGATCAAGCAAACAAAAAAATCAAGTTAAATGTTTCGTCAGTTTCTCAGCTAAGGCCATTTTTGTTGTAGTGAAGAAATTTAAACATTTCACTACTTTGATAATAGTGTTTATCATTAGGTTTTGATAATAAACATGAGAAATACTATTTAAATTCTGTAGAAATAGATAAAACAAATAGTGTTTGGGACCAAGAAGTTATCATCTCAAAAAACAAAGTTTTCTAAACATTTGTGCTGAAATATTTGCAAAACGCCCGTAAGAGTAACTACACTGTTTAGAAGTTTTAATAATGGTGGTATGAAAACTTTTTACAAACATTTAAGACCATTCCGCATTTCTTGAAAGGGATAGAAGTAGTAGAAAGTGCTCAACGCCTATTTACCAAAAGATTGTATACGCGTTTTTATAGTTTTCCTTGTGTTAATTATAATACCTGTTTAAAAGAACTGGGGGCTTGAAAGCTTAGAATTACAAAGAAAAAATTCTAATTTGGTTATGTGCTATAAAATACTAAATAGTGCAGTAGATATAAACAAGGATGAGTTTTTTAATACAATACATTTCAGCTTTCACAAAAACTTGTGGCAACAAAAAAAAAGTTGTCTGGAAAAAAATTCAGACTAGACATTAGTAAATATTTTTTAGCAATAGAGTTGTTAATGAATGGAATCTAACCTGACTGTAAACAGTAAAACATTTAGTTTCAAAAATCAATGAAATAAATATTTATCAAAAACATTTGATAATTTTAAAAAAAAGTATAGAAATAAATTGTATTTTGTAACATGTTGCATAAAAGCGGTATTTCCGAATTTCTGTGCAATATTACTCATTTCATACTTATATACACAATACAATTGTAAGGTTTTTTCTCAACTATAGACTAGTTCGGAATAAGGGTTTTTAGTGTTAGGAAGAGGGTACATAACTACTAGCGCCAATCATATGTTGAGGAAAAATTGAGAAACAGCGAGCAACTAGTACATTTTACAGTTTAAAATATTTCAAATATTTATTGGTTTAAAATCTCAACCCCTTCTCTTTAAAATTTCTTAAATACTTTTTAAATATTGCAAAAGCAAAAGCAGTTTTTGGGGATTAGTTTTTTGCCGCTTCATAGGTACGGCGCCAATGGCGCGCTTGTTTTCCAGTTTTTTAATGTTTCAATTACAGAAAATGCTTAATTTAAAAGTTTGGAATGAACTTTTTAAAATTAATTCTTAAGTTTTGAATAGTTTTACAAGCAAAACATTAAAAAAACTATGTAGGTTTAAAATTAGTTTAAAAGCACAAATTTCATCTTTATTTTTACTAATTTGAAATCACCGTTCAGGATAATACTATTTTAGTGGTGATTTTAAACTATTGTGACGTTATATTAAAAAACAAAAATTTATTTAGCACAAACTGATATATTACAGCACTTCAATGTAGTGAAACATATCATTGTGTAGCAATTTTTATGAAGTATAGGTTTAAACTTAAGAAACTAAGAAAGCTAAGATTTTTTCAAATTTTATTTTTTCTTTTTGTACCCTCTCTTGTACAGTAAAAGACGCTTATTCCGAACTAGTCTATATGTGCAAAAAGACAAAGTTTTCTAAACGTTTGTGCTGAAATCTTTGCAAAACGCCCGTAAGAGTAACTACGCTGTTTAGAGGTTTTAATAATGGTGGTATGAAAACTTTTTTACAAACATTTAAGACCATTGTTAGAATTTGAATCATATGTTTGGTGTCCGCATTTTTTGAAAGAGATAAAAGTAGTAAAAAGTGCTCAACGCCTATTTACCAAAAAAATTGTATACGCGTTTTAATAGTGTTCCTTGTGTTAATTATAATACTCATTTAAAAGAACTGGGGGCTTGAAAGCTTAGAATTACAAAGAAAAAATTCTAATTAGGTTATGTGCTATAAAATACTAAATAATGCAGAAGATATAAACAAGGATGAGTTTTTTAATACAATACCTTTCAGTTTTCACACAAACTTGTGGCAACAAAAAAAAAGTTGCCTGGCAAAAAATTCGGACTAGACATTAATAAATATTTTTTTGCAATAGAGTTGTTAATGCATGGAATCTAACCTGATTGTAAACAGTAAAACATTATTTAGTTTCAAAAATCAATTAAATAATATTTATCAAAAACATTTGATAATTTTTGAAAAAAAAAGTATAGAAATAAATAGTATTTTGTGACATGTTGCATGAAAGTGGTATTTCTAAATTCCTGTTTAATATTACTCATTTCATATTTATATACACAATACAATTGTAAGGTTTTTTCTCAACTGTATGTGCAAAATATATGTTCGTATGTTTGTATGAAATAAAATAAATAAAACTTGTTAGTTTTCAAGTTAGTTGTCTGTCAAATGTTTTTTTTTATCATCATCATCATCATCATCATTTATTCCAGCAAACAACATACAAAACTCTACACAATACATTGCATTACCAAGGCGAACCAATCACGTTCGCCCGATTACGATCACATGGTTTACTAGAAATGGTCCTAAGGCTTATGATAAATAAGCTCTAAAAAGGACCATTCTTTATGCGGTTTTTAAAAATATTTAATGAAGAAGCGGTTATTTGATTTTCTGAGAGGGAATTCCAATTTGAAACAACTCTGTTGCAAAAAAAGAATTTTTGACAGTTTATTCGTGATTTCTGAACTTTAAGCTTTAGGGAATGCCCTCTAGTAGGGTTTTGATTAAAGTAGAAAAAATCATTTGGATTAATATTTGTTTTTAAATGAAGTATCTTGTAGCACTCAGAAAGATCACTAATATTTCTTCGATCACTTAGCTTTTGAAGCTTTAGAAATTTTAGTCGTTCTTCATATGAAACGTAACTTAACTGACATCTCTTGTATAATCTTCGTGTGAAATTACGTTGAACACGCTCAATAAGTTCGACGTCTTTAATCAAGTATGGACTCCAAACAACACTAGCGTATTCAACAATTGGACGAACAAATGATGTGTATGCTTTTAAAAAGTTTTGTATCGAGTTGGAACAAAATGTTCTGAATATTAAAGAAACAATTTTTGAAGCTTTTATTTTAGGTGTTATCAAATCAAATCGAAAAAGGGACTTTAAAGAATTTATGACTGGTAAGAAACTGGAAGAATTGTGGGAAGCTTACTGTGCAAACGAGAAAAAACAACATCCATTCCATTATTAAATTATTTGTCTTAATTTTTAAACAAATTTTTTTCAACTTCCGTGTTTTGAAAAGTATTTATTTATTATACAACACCATAATAACTTGAATAGTTATGACATTAGAATAAAGATACTTAATTTAAATGATAACTAATATGATATTTAACTAGGGCCGCTATTGTATATTGCATACTGTAATAGCCTAGATTCAGTTGTGCTATCTCCTCAATCTAATATTATATTGTATGCAGATGATCTATGTTTAATTAAACCAATAATTACTAATGATGATGAAATTGCTTTAAATAATGATATAAGACTTATTAATGAATACTTCTTAAATCATTATCTCACTGTTAGCATTAGTAAAACAAAATATCTGGTTTTATCGCTGGCAAATCAGGAAATAAACCTAAACAACAATCTTCAGCTGGGCAATCAAATCATCCAAAGAGTTAAAAATTATAAATATTTGGGTTTATTTGTTGACAAGCACTTATCTTGGAGGGGACATGTTGAAGTAAAAAGACACCAGTAAATAACCAACCAACACACCAGTAACCAACACACCAGTAAATCTACTGGTGTGTTGGTCAAAACTCTGGGCAAAAATATCAATTCCCTCATTTTAAACAAAATATTTTTTAGTACTATACTTCCATCAATGTCTTATGGTTTGGCTGTCTACTACCCAATTTTTTTAAAAGATCGCATCAAACTTGAAAAATCCCTTTTTTCTGCTCTTAGAATGATTCACAATGACTATCAATCTCTTTTCCTGGCTTTGCAAAGAAAAAGTGGGTGTACATCAGTTGGTTTACTTGCTGCTAGCTTCCGTTCAAGATTAATTTACTGCTACCACCATAGACTTAGAAACTCATACTGAATTAGACTTTTTTCTAGTTAATGAACAAAATCTTAGAAGATCTGATCAGTTGAGTAATAATAATTTTGAATATTTGCTGTCCCAAAAACATTTTATGAGAACTAATTTTTCTGCACTTCGACAATCAATTCGGCTTTGGAATGATTTAAGCACCAATTTTTGTAAGCAAACCAGACAAAAGTTTTATGGTAACTTACGTGGTTTTTGTAATTTACATGAATTATTTCATGAGAATGTATTTTATAATGTGTACTAGATCTTTATATTCAACAATTTTATTTTTTTCTGCAGTAACCAATAATTATGTCAGTGGAGTCCGGAACCTTACTGACAATATAGTTTGACAGTTGGTCTTGATCATTTTTGGTGGATTATTGCTGTGGTTTCTGTTTTTTTAGTAGTTTTCTTTTATGTTCAATGTTTATATAGGTAGATGCAAATTTCAGTGTTGTAACGTTTACAAGCTTTTGTGTCTTTCCTGTCTATGTATTTACATGACAAAATAAATTTATTTATTTATTTATTTATTTATTTATGATCCAAAAGGCAACTATAAATCTTGTCTTTTAAAATTCTAATAGTTAAGTCTTGCAAATAATAGTATAAATGTTTGAAGGTGCAAAACACTAAATGTGATTGCAAACCCAACATGTTCTTCTATTGCCAACTTTAATTTGGTAACTTTTACAACCCACCACCCTTTTGTTTTGTACAGGTTTCTAAATTTGGCTGCATGCCCTCCAATCAAAATTTGAACCAACGGCCAAAAGTTTTTACAACCACACGCTTACACAAAAAACCATCCAATCAAACATTCACTCATATTTTGTCAAAGAAAACATTTCGCAACTTAACCTAACGCGCTATTAAAAAGAAAACCGCCACCAATCGAAATAAGTGAGCAGCAACTCCACAGGAAGTTAAGAACCTTCCTGGCACAACTTAGATCCGACATTGCCACTGTCTCAACTCGTTCAAATACAAAATCAGCAACTCCATTAAAAATGAATGCCCTCACTGCAGGAGCAAACCTTATGACGTCGAACACCTTTTTGTATGCCCTCAACATCCAATGGCGCTTAAATTAGAAGATCTATAAGAAAGACCAGTGGATGAGGTACGGTTTCTGGAGGAAATCACCTAATGCACTGGTAATGAACAACAACAACAAATTTGTCTGCAATTGATCCCTAAAAACATTACTTTTAGTGTTTTTGAAATCAAAGCTTTCAAAATGGTGTAATTGTGTTCCATGCAAATTTTTATGTAAAAACCTGTGTAATATAAACATTTTTGTTGCATTGGAAATTCCTAAATTTTAAATAAATCACAATTTTGTTCTGTTTCTTTTTTTTGTTAAGAATAAAGTGTGATGATCTGCTGCACGTTTTTCATTAATTAATACTAAAGTTCATTATTTACCGTACCACAGTTTTTTATTTTAAGAATTTCAAAAAAAAATTATATACATTGTATGGAAGCTATTTTTATAAAACAATTTTTACCATCTCTAAATATAAGCAACTAAAAAAATGTTAAGATTTTTTCTAAAATATTGAGACTGGAAAAAGAAAATTTTTTTCTAAAATATTGAGACTTGAAAAAGTTTTTAGGTAAACATATCTTGCTAGCAATAAGATTGATACAATATTTATATCAATAATGTTAAATTGAAATTCTAACAAAACGTTTGTGTAAATTAACCTTACCGTTAGTGTTAGCGATATATGCTCTTTTGAAATTTTTTACCAATTATTCATTCTTGTTTAATCTCATGTGGCGTAGTGAAAAAGTCGGGTAGTGGCGGAAATAATCTGCGCTTAATTATAGTGATATTAATTATTATTATTATATTGATATTGTTACCAAAAATATATAATATACCGAAAAATGTGCAACTCCTATATAAAAAAAGTACAGAAAAGGTGGCCTTTATAATGAGCCTCTCCATTTAAATGACACTCTCCACTATAATGGCATAGTAGCCATTTTAATTCGGCGAGTTAAAATGGAGAGGAAGCTATTATAATAGCCATTTATTGACTTAATTTCACTTCATATATACTCACAAGTCTAATACTGTACGGGCCGCACGAGTTTCTGGGTGTCGGACAGTATTAAACCAACACAGGGAAACTCGTGCGGCCCGACAGTATTAGAGTTGTGAGTATATATGAAGTGAAATTAAGTCAATAAATGGCTATTATAATAGCTTCCTCTCCATTTTAACTCGCCGAATTAAAATGGCTACTATGCCATTATAGTGGAGAGTGTCATTTAAATGGAGAGGCTCATTATAAAGGCCACCTTTTCTGTACTTTTTTATATAGGAGTTGCACATTTTTTGGTATATTATATATTTTTGTTGTTACTACGTGTAGGGTTTGTAAGTGCTGTTTGGAGTATGATTTTTTTGCAAGTTTTTGCGGGTGCGGATATGAGTGAAATGGGTTGGAGAATGATTGACTGTTGTTAATGTTTTAATTGGTTTTAGTATTGGAATGTAGTTGAACAGTTTCCAACTGTGTAGTATTGTGTTTGTGTTTATTATGTTAGTGTAGAGTTGTGTGAGGTATTGTAGTGCTTTGTTGCCGAGATGCTTGAGGTGGTGTATTTTTGTATTATCAGGCCCAACTGAGTTGTTTGCTTTGCTGTGTTAAATAAATTGCTGTGATTGTTTGCTGTATTGTTAGTGGGGTGGGTGTGGAATTTAATTGTTTGATAGCGCGTGTGATTTTGTGGTAAGTTTTGTTTGATTTCTGTGTGGTAGATTGTGTGAATTGTTTGTTGAAATGTTTTGATATGCTGTTTGAGCGAGTGATTGTTTTTGTGTTGAATGTGGTGTATCATTGTGTTTGTGAATGAAGTGTTTTGTGATGTGTTGCCGCCAGAGATTTGCTTTATGTTCTGCTATTTGTTTCTGTATTTTTTTTGTCCAGCTGTGTAAGTGGATGTGTGGGTTCTGCTTGTCTGAGTGCATTGCGGCGTTGTGTGATGTGTCGTGGTAGTGGTCTTCCGTTTGCTCAATGTGACCTTTGAGAATATGTGCTTTGTCTGCTTGAATGATGAGTTTTGTGAATGCTTTGTTTGCTTAATGTATGTTTGTGGTGGATGGGAGTTTTTGAATGTGGTCTTTTATTTATGTGGTGAAGGCTTCCCAGTTTGCGTTTTTGTGTTTAGTGAATGTTGTTTGGTGTGTTGTTTGCGTGTGTGCGTGTTTAATGTTATAAGTATTGGTAGGTGGTGGGAATTGAGTGCATGTAAATTTTTGTCATGAGTGGATGTTGTTGATATTTGTGAAGATTCTTGTGATGTCTAGAGGTGTTGTTGGTTGGTTGCTGTTATTTGCGGGTTGGTGTATTTGTGTTGAGTGCTGTGTGTTTTGAGTTTAATTATGATGTCCGCTACTGGTTCTCCTCTACGATCTTCTATGGGAGAAAAACCACAGAGGGGAAAACCACAGAATCCGGACTAGCACGTGGTGGAAATGTAGAACGAAGCAAAACAATATCAATCAATGCAGCGTTCTCAATTCTGGACCAACTCAAGTTCAACTACCGGTTGGTATGATTTTTGGGTTTTGCTTAGGCTTAGGAAAAAAATAAAGTTTTTACTCTTCAGTTTAAAAAGCATCATTAAATACAAATTTACCATAATACAATTTTGCTTGATTCTTAGGTTTTGCTTAGGCTTAGGTACTCAGTTTTTTGAATAAAGAATTTAATAAAAGTTTACCATGATAAAAATTTTGCTTGATTTTTGGCTTTTGCCTAGGCTTAGATAAAAAAAGGTTTTCAATAGATTGTTTTATTCGAAAAATAGGAAAAACTCGTCTTTTGAAAAGTGCGTTTACAAAATCACAACCAAAAGACGAGTTTTCCGTATTTAATGCTATATTTTTATTAATTATAGTGTTAATTGACTAAAAAATAAAATGGTGTTTGTTGCAAACGTAATTTTTGATTCTGTTGGGACTTTCCACAAACTGTTATGAGATTCCACAGTTGGGAGATTCACCCTTTTTGTTGGGAGATTGCTCGGAACCCAACATATAAAATTCTAACACTACTTTTTTATTTCATAGAATTTTATAAATTTTTACAACCTAAATTCAATCTTTGGTGTAATTTATATTTTAACACAGCTTCACTTATAATAAAAAAACTGTTTTAGCTAAAGCACCCCCTAGCCATTTTTCCCATGTATGAATCAATAATATTTTTTTGATTTTAACATGGAGTGGACTTTTCAACATACTCAAATCAGAATATCTGCAGTGCTAGCCATAGTTAGAAAGCCTAATACTTTTCAGGGGGTATAATTTTAAAAAATATTTTTGGCTGTCTAAAAATTTTAGAAGATGTTTTTTTATAAATAAAATGCATTTTTAGCATTTTTGCAACTATGACTATTATAATTTAAAGAGAGCAGGGGTGGCCCTAAATTTTCAAATAGAAGGGGTAGCATTTTTAAGTGTTTTTGCAAGGGGTTGGGATAAGGTGGTGAGGATTGGTTTCTTTACAACCCCCCCCCACTTACTTTGACTATGGTACCACTAATAAAAAAGATCTTTTAAACTTTTAACCATTTCACAAAGATGAGCATTTATCCCCAACTGGTTTATAGTCCATAACTTGTAATTTTCTGTTATCAAGAGTGGAAATTCAGACTCCAAAATCTTGACTTTTCCTGTCCAAAAATATGGATACCTATAATTTATATAGATCATTTAACGGTACAGTCTGTCCAGCATGAAGGTGTTCATGTTATTTTTTCAAAAGTTTAACCCTGTTATGGCATTCCTCAAACTCTATGCTTTCTAATGGTATTTTATTTAGCCCAATTCTTTTTGTGTTTGGGGAAGAGGGTCAGTCGATCATTTTTTAGTCAAAAAAATTTTTTTGGGGGGGAGTGGCTTCACTTCCCCATCAAAAAATTTTGGGGGTGGCAGTTTTTTTTTGATAAGATTAAAAAAGCAGGGATAAATGTAGATAAAGCTGTATAATACACTGTTGTTGGTAATACCATGTTTTCTTTGTTTAAAATTACATTAGGAGACATTGGAAGATCCAGGATTTAGCAAAAAAGGGGGCCTAGAAAGCTTTCAGATACCCTGACTACACTACAACCGCTGTAAATCAAACCATATGAGCAATAAACAGCCTTTTTATGTTTTTAGGGTAGCTTTATGAAAAAAATACCATAGGCGGCTGGATTTTTAAGAGGGGTGAATGGCAAATCAAACAAACATGACATGAGTGTTTATTTTGCTTGCAGTGTTGTTCTTCATTCAGCAAAATAACCAGTGAGAAATATATTATTGAACTTAACCACTGAGTGAAGCAAAGTTAAAAGTTTTTTTTTGGCATTCTGGGGGTCAATGGTGGTACCAAAACTATTTTATAGACTGGCCCAGAGCAATTAATGAGGTGCAAGTAAAAATTTAAATTTTTAGCCTCTGAAAATGGCCAAATTTTAACATTTGGTGGGCAAGCATTTGGGGCGGGGGTGGCCGCCCACCAACCTGAAATGTTCACTAGGAACAGATGTTAAAATTTGGTCATTTTGAGAATTGAGATAGGCATTGAATATGGGTAAGAAGCTGAATGTGCAAGTTAGGTAAAAACTAGCTCTTAGTTTTAGGTGTTTTTGGCAAAAGTTGACTTTAGAAAAAACGCGAGTTAGGGATGGTACTTATGCGAAATTGCCCACTTATGATTATTTTTCAAAAATTCTTCCAAAAAAACCTAAATAAATGAACAAAAATGAAAATTCTCAAAAACATATCTTTTTATTTTCGTTTTATATTATAAAGATTTGTCCAAGCTACCCAAAAAATACTATTTTGCGCTGGGCTTTGGCTTAAAACTCGAAATATGACCCAGTTTCGGAAATTCTTTGTTTTCAATGAATTCTCACAAAAACTCAAATAATTGCACAAAAAGTGAAAAATCTCAAAAACATATATTTTTATTTTCGATTTTTTCCCATAATATTATAAACATTTGTTCAAGCTACCCAAAACATACTATTTTGCGCTGGGCTTTGACCTAAAACTCGAAATATGACCCAGTTTTGGAATTTCGTTGTTTCCAACGAATTCTCATAAAAACTCAAATAATTGCACAAAAAGCGAAAAATCTCAAAAACATAAATTTTTATTTTCGATTTTTTCCCATATATTATAAACATTTGTTTAAGCTACCCAAAAAATACTATTTTGCGCTGGGCTTTGACCTAAAACTTGAAATATGACCCAGTTTGGAATTTCGTTGTTTTCAACGAATTCTCACAAAAACTCAAATAATTTCACAAAAAGTGAAAAATCTCAAAAACATATTTTTTTATATGCGTTTTTTTCTTATATATTATAAACATTTGTCCAAGCTACGAAAAAATATTTTTATTTTATTTTACAAATATATTTTTATCTTTTTCATCGTAACTACCCACAAGCTTCTTGGGGGTATTTAGGTTTTGTTTGTATATTTTCCTTTGCATATTTCAGTGTGAAGTTCTATTTTGCTATGTTTGTATAGTTTTAAAATTGAGTGGTTATTTGTAAAAGCTCTTATAACTTGAACCCCACATAGTGCACCAAGCACCACCAAAATTTGCATCCCCACAGACATAAGTTTTTTTAGTTAAAACATCCAGGAGGTTCCACCTCTGTGTGTAATGCAAAAAAAATTTGGAGGGACATGACCCTGTGTAACCAATTTAAAATTGAACAGAGTCCAATTTCTAAAGATTTTTAATTATTTTTTTTTAAATTTAAAGTCCAATAATACATTTACTTACCAATTCCTGTTATTTAGCTGCAAAAAGTGTAAAGGTATTGTTTTTAAAGCTGTTTTAGGAGATAAACTTATATTAAAAAGTTATATAATCTTAAATTGCCTGTTAGGAAAAATAAGGGTTGATTTGAATTTGCCTCTCCATTTACCTGCCTCTGCAAAAAAACTATTTTACTAAGGTGGTTTTAATTATTCTGAATTTTATTTCATATCTAAGCTTTAATAAAGTGCCATAATACTAGCATAATTAGCTTTAAAGTATTAACAAGTGCCAAACTATATATGAGTACAATTTTATGGTTGTGTGTTAATTTTATGGTTGTGTGTTACCAGCTTTACTGTACTTTTTGTTTGTTTTCCAAATATTATTTTAAAATAAATATATGAAATATAGAAAGGTAAATAGAATATATTAATAAACTAGGTTTTATTTTAATGCATTAATTACATCACAGAATGACACAATAAAAGACACATCATTTGACAAGATAAATTTCAATAAAATTTAATTAAAGTTATACCTAATAAAACTAAAGTAATATTCTTTTTATTTACTCTTAGCTTTATTATATGCTAAATAAATAAAGCATTTTACACTTGGCATAAATTAAAATGCGTGGAATGTGCTTAGCATGGTTAAGTAAAGCATGTTTAAAATGGTTAAATAAAAAAAGTTGTTATGTTTATGAAACTTATTATTTGAAAGTAATTTAGCGCTAAAAACCAAAAATAGTAGGATGGGACAATTTATCCTTCTCTGTGGACTGTAAACGTATTAATACAAATTATTTATTTGTCAAAAAATATTATTTTACAATAATAATTATCTAAACAAAAAGGCAAGTAAAGGTACACAAGTGCAATTTATTTACTGCCTTTCTGTTTATAAGCGCGCAACAAATTTAGAGACTTTAAAACTATTTAAAGATGATGCAGTTACAGGATATTCAGGTAAAGTTAACTAACGTTTATTTGACAGTTTACCTAAAATTTTATTTTGTGAATAAAAATATAAAAACCATAAGAAAACATTGTTTGTTTTAGTTGTATTGCTTAAATTTTCAATAATTAACTTCAAATATTGCTCATTTGGTATAATTATTCATAGTTTTTCCAGTTTGGTGTAGTTTTTGCACGTTTGGTGTGGTTTTTTTTATTTCTTTGTTTTAACCAACAAAACATGCCTAAGATTGGTCATTACTGAGAATTACTGAAGATTACTATTACTGAGAATAGCAAACGCCGACACAAACTACAAAATTTAGCTTTTTCGTCTATACTTTAAGTAGCCACATCCCCGCGAAAAAAAACACACGCTATAAAGAAATAGTGGATACACCGTGTAAACTACGGTATATTTGGGGGCTAGCACGGTGTTAGTTAATCCGGACAAGTTAACACCGTGCTAGCCCCAAATATACCGTAGTTTACACGGTGTCTACACCGGATACACATAGACGGTGTATACCCTGCTTTGTGAATTCCGGCCCAGAAAATTAAGGCTGTTTGGAACACGCTTAGTTATATTGAAATTAAAGTTTTCAAAGGATTTTGCCAAAACCCTTTTGTTTTTTGATTTGCTACCTCATATCATGGCTTCTCGGTTAAGGATAATGATTCGGCGCTAAGAAAAAGTACATTCCACGATAGTCAAAACCCTCCTATTTAAACGGAAATTGTTCAGTGTTAATATTCTTTACGGAGTTATAACGTTATAAAATCACGTTTAGCCAATTAGTGCTTATAAAACAAAAGGAGATCTTTCATCCATTATAGAATAATTGGCTAAAAGTGATTTTCCCAAGCACTAATTCGCTAAAAGTGATTTTATTAGCTCCTCCCACAACCATTCCCACAGAGCAAAACCTATATGACGTGATCATGAATACTATATGACATTTTAGGGTCCTTAAAAATCCTGACGTGTCTGCATAATATCTTCGGAAAGAATCTTTTTTGCAATATTAACTTTTACAAAAATACATTCCAGTAAAATATCTTCCGAAAAAATAAGTTCTCGCCGTGCGTCGCAGAAAATATTATGCTGGAAGGTATTCTTTCCGCCTTTTAAGAAATAAACCGACAAGTGAGACGCGCAGCGAAAATAAATAAAACAATCCGTGGACTTCGATATTCAATATATCGAAGTCGATGAACAATCTTATAATTTAAAACATTGCCAACTATGCGAATTTACAAAACAAAAACAAACAAAGTTATAAAATATTTCATTTGATTAAATCTAAACATTTCCAAAAAAATATGTTTTAATAAACTCTTATACATAAAAATCAGCATGTTCGAGTGGAATATGCACAGCGTTGATTCGTCATTTTGAAGTTTTTTTAACAAATTTCCAAAAAGGATCGATGTTTAATTGTGCTAAATTTCTATACGACGCTTTAAATATAAATTAATACACTATTAAATTTGTTACAATAAATTACTAAATTAAATAGTAGGGTAACTGACTTAATTTCGGCCACGCCTTAATTTCGGCCACCAATTTAGGGTGTTAGAAAATTGGCTTATTTTTAAAAAACAAAAGAACTAGCACAAAAGTAACTGGATTAATGTTGAATAAAGTGTTTTTGCAAAAGTTTTTTTATTTTTTTATTCTACATTATCAACATTTTCATACAAAAAGTAAATTTTTTGGATTTTCCTAATTTTTGCTTTGTGTTTAAACTACATCAAATTTAGAACGAAGCAATTATAACCTTAAAATATCTTCTATTTAAGGCTCAAAGTTGTTAATTTTCATGTTTTGATATTTTCTTTAAAATCATTTTGTAATGCGTTTAAGTAACTGCGCATTTTAAGGTTCCGTTAATTTCGGCCACCTGAAAATTTAGGTGAAAGAACCTGCCGTTTTTCGCTCTTTTTAAATATCATTGTACTACCGTTATTTATAAAGAATTTTTTTTGATCGTTTGACTTTGTTTTGACGTTTCTTAAGCCAAAAATAAAAATTGAACAAAAAATACAAATTATTAAAACTTGTTTTCTTTAAGGTTTTGACATAATTATTTAAAATCTTGCTAATAACTATTAAAGTTCGCAAACAGGAAAAATTAAGTTATATGTACCAAGAACAATCCCTAAGGGTAAATTTGCAATCTTTAAAAATTTTTATTGTTCGTTTAAGCAATAGTTATGGCCAGTTTTTTGTAGGTGGCCGAAATAAATGGCACGCGCCTTAACTTCGGCCATTTTAAAAAAAAGTTTAAACCCTCACTGATTTTTAAGTGCAACAGAAATATTCAAATTTTGCACTGGAATAACAAATACAGCTATTATTTGATTTTAGACCAAATTTTGACTTGATTGAAAAAGCCAGAAAAAACTTATTCAAAAAAATAAAAAAAGGTGGCCGAAATTAAGTCAGTTACCCTACGCTGGTCCGTTTAATTTTAAAAATAAAATTACTCGCTTATGACCAAATTAAAAATTTAATTCTTTTAAAAACACAAAGTATAAAATCATACTAGTGAAAAGGCTTTAAAAGCAAATTAAAACTTAGTTTTTATTAAATTTATTTTTCCCGAGCCCAAGCAAAACCTTGAAATCAAGCTAAATTGCATTGTGATGGATTTTTTTAATAATGCTTTCTTAAAAAAATCCGATTTTTGTTATCAATAGTTTGTAATATTTTAAACAATACGATTTGTTTATTTTTATTCCACTGGGCAAAACTTTATAGTTTTGAAAACTCAGTATAAAAACATTCGTAGTAAGTCTAAATTGCTTTAAAAATTATTCAAAACTTTGTTTTTATTAAATTTACTTTTCCTAAGCCTAAGCAAAACCTAAAAATCAAGCTGAATTGTATTATGATACATTATTAAATCATGCTTCTTTAAAAAAAAATGTTGATATATATTTTTGTTATCAATAGTTTGTACGTAATTTTTTAAATTATATAAGATTTGTTTCCGATTAAAGTTATAAGATTATAATCCGCTGCGTGTCTCACTCGACGGTTTATTGATGCAACTTTCAGCGTTAGAAGGGCGGAAAGAATACCTTCCAGCATAATATCTTCTGCGACGCACGGCAAGAAGTTATTTTTTTGAAGATATGTTACTGGAATGTATTTTTGCAAAAGTTATTATTGCAGAAGAGATTATTTCCGAATATATTATGCAGAATGTATTTCTTCCGGACACCAATGTTTCGTTTCCAAACTTGGAGAACCATATAATTCCATTTAGACAGAGGTCTATACATTTAAATTCATAAACGAAAGATTCTTATGGACCTTTAACTAATAAAAAATTTTTTCTCTCCAAAAACTGTGAAGCAGCTTGTTTTAAAAAAATTTATGGAACGAAATACAATAAGATTATTTATTTGTAAATACATAAAATATTTTTTATTTGTGAAAGTTAATAAAAAGTTTCAGTTTTATCTGTTATTAGGTACAAGTTCCATACATACGTGTACCAAAATTCGATTTGACCGATTTAACAGTAAATACAAGTTGTAAAACATTTTATAACCTAAATAGAACACGTAGACCTCATTTTTGTTATTTGTAAAATTTAAGCTTTTGGTTAAAAAGTTATGAGCCAATTTATACGCAAAAGATGGCCTTTTTCAGCAAGTGCAATTTACCGCGGAGAAGTTGGCATGCTTTCGCGCATGTCTTCTCGCCGGCTTTTCCGCTGACTTTCGCTTGTATGCGGTTTTAGGCGAAATTGACAATAAGTATTCATGAGAATAGCTAAAAACTAATAAAATATAAATTTTCCAATTAGTTTTGATATTAAAATAAATTTGATTAGAATTAAAATGCGTTTTTTAAAAAAAAAACCTTTAGCATGCGTTCACGCCGGCTTTCGCAATTGAAAACGCTTTAGCATGCGTTCCCGCATGTCTTCCGCCGGTCTTCCCACTCGATTTGTTCCACTCGTTTTTTCAATAACCTTAATTACGACACGTTCCCTTTAACAAATAAGGCAGCTAAAACAGAAAAGCCAGCAATTCCGGGAGCCAACTGAAAGCCAACATGCGTTCCCGCATGTTTTCCGCCGGTCTTCCGCATAATTACTAACATTACTATAACATTATTATTACTCATATAATACTAATAACTTTTAAATAAAAAGTAATGTAGTCAATGAAGTAAATAAATAAAAAGCCATAAAACTACACGGCAGTTATTGCAAATTTGAAACAATGTCTAAAATTCTTAAAAGTGTGTAAAAATTCCCGCTGTAGGCGTTCGGAACGGCAAGCACTAAAAGACACCTACCACACCTACCACACCTACTACACCGACCGACCTAAGCAACCTAAGCAAAACCTCAAAATCAAGCAAAAATTAATTTAGAAAGTATATTTTAAGGTTTTGCTTAGGTAGCTTAGGGAAATTTTTAAAAACAAACAGAGAGGGAGTTCACCCTAGGTTGATAGGTCGGTGTAACTGTAAAGTCGTCTTTTAGTGCTTGATGGGAGTTAGAGTAGGATGATCGGTAGGTATGTCGGGGTGGTGGGAGAAGGGGGTGGGGGGTGTGCCTCTAGGGGTTGGCCTTCGGAACGCAGTATTAGCTTTTGGTTTTCAATTGCTGGCTTTCTTATTTTGTCATAAAAGTGAACGCTTTAAAAACGTAGAACTCAAGGTTAAAGGAAAAACGAGCGAATGAAATGGGGTCGGAAGACCGGCGGAAGACATGCAGGAACGCATGCTGGCTTTCAGCTGGCTCCCGGAATTGCTGGTTTTTCTGTTTTAGCTGCCTTATTTGTTAAAGGGAACGCGTCGTAATTAAGGTTATTGGAAAAACGAGTGGAACAAATGGAGTGGGAAGACCAGCGGAAGACATGCGGGAACGCATGCTAAAGTGTTTTCAATTGCGAGAGCCGGCGCGAACGCATGCTAAAAGTTTTTAAAAAAAAAAAACGCATTTTAATTTTAATCAAATTTATTTTATCAAATCAAATTATTTATTTTTTTTAGCAAACACAGAAAGAAAAGAAAAAGTTACACATAGCATTACAATCAGAAGATCACACAAGAATGATCACAGCATGAAATAAACTAAAAAAAATTACAAAAACAAAACAGTAAATATGAAGAGAAATAGTAACAGGAAGAGAAAAAAGTGAAAAAAAATCAATAGAATTAAGTAAAATAAATAATACCTTATTTGATAGATAGACGACTTGTGTAAATTGTAAATTGTGCGGGGTGGGGGTAAAACCCGGACCACCCAGACGGACTGACGGAAATCGAAGGGGTAAAACCCGGACTGACGGACCGTCTAAAAACACAAATAACTCAATAAATACTGCATAAAATTATGAAGTAAACACATTAAATTGATGCTTATGGCATTCTACTAAATATGTAACAGGTTTTAAAAGTTGGTTTTCTATATTTTAAAAAAATAAAATCTTCCGGGTTTTTAGTTCGCATGACCAAGTTTTTAAGGGTGCAATTTTTCCAATTTAGAAGTACATTAGCTCAATTAAAACATTTATTTACAATAATTAGCTACAACTCTATATAATAAACTATGTTTATGGTTAAATGATCTGTAAAATACAGAGTTTTTAAATGGTTTCTAAATACACCTTAAATCAAGACTTGAGGATCTACTGTCCAGTTTTTAATTTGAATACAAAAAACGGCCGCGCGTTCAAACGATAAAAATTACCGCATATTTAAAATTTTATTTCAATTTATATTGCGAACGAAATATTACTTCCATCATGAGTTTTGCAAAAGAAGCACTGGCAGTTTAATACAGAATTATATTTATATACATTTTTAATTTCAAAAAGTTTAATTTTAATTTATGGAACATATTTAATTTTACTAATTCATGGAAAATAAACTTTCGGTAAGTGTAAGGTAAGGTAAGTAACTTTCGGTTAATAAAATAAATAAACTTACGGTAAGTCTGTCAACAAATACCCGCGTCAAGGAAACCCGGAATATTTTAAATTTTTTAATATAAACAAAAACACAAAAATAAGCAAATAAACGTGAAGCTTGTGATCTGGAGATTGCAAAAATATCTTTATTTTTTATAGAGCTTATGTATTTCTTGAGATATTTGTGTTTTTAGACGGTCCGTCAGTCCGGGTTTTACCCCATCGATTTCCGTCAGTCAGTCCGGGTGGTCCGGCTTTTACCCCCACCCAATTGTGCGATCCAATTGCAACACAGGTTTATTAGTAAGAAGAAAAGTTTATTTTGCTAAAAAAAAGGCTCAGAGGGCCAATGCCTTAGAAAAAGCATCAGCACTAACACTGAGCACAGAAAAAAAACAACAAATTTTATACATTAACCAAATTGTATGAAATCAATTGCATGTTTAAATTGTTTAACAGATTTTACATAAACTTGGGAGGAGCTTAATTTATTCCAGTTGGAAATAGCTCGGTTTGGAAAACCAAATTTTCTGGCATCAATTCCACTGTCTACGATTTGAAGTTTGAAAGGATGTCTTCTGGTAAGATTTAAATTAAAAGAAAAAAAATCATCTGACTGAAGGCATGTTTTGTTATTGATAATTTTATAAATTTCACATAAGTCCATTTTGGCTCTGCGTGCAGAAAGTTTTTCAAGTTTTAAAAAGGCTAACCTATCTTCATAACTAGAGCAATTTAGACCACAACTTAAAAACTCTTCTAGTATATTACTTTTGAACTTTTTCAATTAGCTCAATATCTTTTTTTAGATAAGGGTTCCACACAACACACCCATATTCAACAATTGGTCTGACATAGGCTTTACTTGAAACGCTAATTTAAACAAGTTTTTCACCGATTTGTTGTTCCTAAACCTAAACAAAACCTAAAAATCAAAACAAAATTGTAATATAATCGACTTTTTTAAAATAAGTTGTTTTTTTAAAATTTTAATTTTTTCACAACTAAAATTTGGTGGGTATTTGAACGGTCACTATAAAAAATTGGTAGTTACGATGAAAAAGATAAAAATATATTTGTAAAATAAAATAAAAATATTTTTTCGTAGCTTGGACAAATGTTTATAATATATAAGAAAAATATGTTTTTGAGATTTTTCACTTTTTGTGAAATTATTTGAGTTTTTGTGAGAATTTGTTGAAAACAACGGAATTCCAAAACTGGGTCATATTTCGAGTTTTAGGTCAAAGCCCAGCGCAAAATAGTATGTTTTGGGCAGCTTGAACAAATGTTTATAATATATAGGAAAAAACGAAAATAAAAATATATGTTTTTGAGATTTTTCCTTTTTTGTAAAATTATTTAAGTTTTTGTGAGAATTTGATGAAAACAAAGAATTTCTGAAACTGGGTCATATTTCGAGTTTTAGGTCAAAGCCCAGCGCAAAATAGTATTTTTTGGGTAGCTTGGACAAATGTTTATAATATTATGGGAAAAAATCGAAAATAAAAATTTATGTTTTTGAGATTTTTCACTTTTTGTGCAATTATTTGAGTTTTTGTGAGAATTCATTGAAAACAAAGAATTTCCAAAACTGGGTCATATTTCAAGTTTTAAGCCAAAGCCCAGCGCAAAATAGTATTTTTTGGGTAGCTTGGACAAATCTTTATAATATAAAACGAAAATAAAAAGATATGTTTTTGAGATTTTTCATTTTTGTTCATTTATTTAGGTTTTTTTGGAAGAATTTTTGAAAATAAAAAAAAGCCAAGTGCAGACTATTATAAAGTTGATATCGTTGATTATTAAACATTTTTGTTTAAAAGCAATGTTATTGTAGTAGTATAAGTAATTTTTTAAAAGTTTTTAGTTGTTTTTGAGTATGCAAAGTGCAAATATTGCAAATGCATGAAATTTGAAATTTTGAAGAAAAGTGAAATTTTTACAAAAAAATCATAAGCAAAAAAACGTCTTGGAACTTAAAAATTAGCGTTATTTTAACGTTTTTTAATAGTTTCGGATCAATATGGTAAAAAATGAGTAAAATTGAGTTAGTTTTGAATATAATACCTGTTACAATGCTCCAAAACAAAACAGGCGTTTTTTGAGAATTTTCTGAATTTACTATGGGTGTTTTTGGAGAAAATGTTCACTGGGGTTTTTTCAACGCAGGATAACGTTCAATACGGCATTAGAAAGAGAAAAGCAATACAAATCAAAAATTGCCCCCCTAAGTATTTTTTTGACACTTGAAAATGGTGATATTTTCAAAAAAATTTCTAGCAGTTTCATACCTTTAGTACATTATGAGAAATTTTAAAAAAACCTTTAATAATAATTTCATATTAAAGCCCAAACGATTTCTGTTTTTTTTTGATATATAGAAATAGTTTTTGGGGGGGGGGGGGGGGCGGCCGCCCCCCCCCCAAAACGGTCGGACAGGAGGAAAAATAAGAAGAGTGGTTGGGCGAGGGGGGTGGCCGCTCCCCTCCCCCAAAATGGTCGCCAGATAGTAAAATTTGGGGGTTTTCAGAGGCTAAAAATTCAAATTTTCTAGCGCCTCGCTAATCGCTCAGCGCCAAACTTTAAAATAATTTTAGTACCCCAATGGACCCCCAAAAACCAAAAATTTTTTCCGCTTCGCTTCGCTCAGCGGTCACTTTCTATAATATACATACATATATATCTTGTTATTTATGTTGCCTGATGCTAATGTTATTTTAAAGTTAGTACAATAATTTTTATAAGTAATAAGTACTACACAGAAAGCAAAACAAACAATCATATTGGTTGATTTATGTACCTCCCCCCTCCTAAATTTTCCTGCCGCTTATAGCATTGGCTCGGATTTTTTTCATATAGGTAGGTACCCTAGAAAACATGGAGCCGAGATGCTGCTCATGTGCTTTGGTTTACAATGTGGGTTTAGCCAAGGGGTCTGAAACTAACGTCTCTAAATTCCTTTTTTGTAAAATCCAGGCTCTGTCAATGTGTGGTTATGTAATTTTTAACTAAGAAAACATGTTTTTACCGCTAAAAACATTAGATAATAAGTTATTAGGCCAAAAACAGTGTATTATACAGCTTTATCTACGTTTATCCCTGCTTTTTTTACGATTTCTATAATTAAGGGGGGGCCCCGCCCCCCCCCCCCCAAAATTTCGGGGGGGGGGCGGAGCCCTTCCCCCCCCCCCCGAAATTTTTTTTTGTACTAAAATCCGCCCCCCCCCCAAAAATGAAACTCTGGCGACGTCCCTGTG
>JASAMX010013426.1:25000-45728 GCA_030248175.1 Microlaimidae sp. YZB2_3 | reverse complement strand
CCTTTTCCCTTCTTTTTCTCCTTTTTTTCTCTTTTTCTTTCCCCCTGCTTGCCCCCCCGTTTTATTGCCCCCCCGTTTCAAAAAAGTTGCCCCCCCCCCATGCCCCCCCATTTTGGAATTGCCCCCCGAATTGTCCCCCCCCCCGTTTTAACCCCGGGGGGGCAGTGCACAGGTCTGAATAAGTATCATCTGGAATTAAAATTTCTATTGTATTTTAGCTCCTTAAATTAAAAATTTTCTCCCCTGGGGGGCATTCTGCCCCCGGACCCCCTGACAAGGGGCTCTGCTCCTTGACCCCGCTGGAGGGCTCTCGCCCCCCAGACCCCTCTATCTGGAGGGCTAGCCCCCAGACCCCCCTTCAGGGTTAGTATTTACCCCCCCAGACCGCCCCCCCCCGAAATCAAATCCTGGGCACGCCACTGATAGCACTGGCTCGGATTTTTTTATATAGGTAGGTACACTATAAAAACATGGAGTCGAGATGCTGCTCATGTGCTTTGGTTTACAATGTGGGTGTAGCCAAGGGGTATGTAACTGAAAAGTCTCTAAATTCTTTTTTTGTGAAATCCAGACTCTGCCAATGTGTGCTAATGTAATTTTTAACTAATAAAACGTGTTTTTACCGCTAAAAACATTAGATAATACGTTATTAGGCCATAAACAGTGTATTATACAGCTTTATCTACGTTTATCATTGCTTTTTTAACGTTTTAAAAAATTAAGGGGGGGGGCTCCGCCACCCCCCTCCCAAATTTGGAGATGGGGGGAGGGGGCTCCTCCCCCCCTCCCCCGAAAATTTTTTTGTACCACAATCCGCCCTCCCCCAAAATGAAACCCTGGGTACGTCCATGGTTTTACCATGTAAGTAATAGTATAAGATAAGTATTGCCATTCAATAGCTAAAAAAAGGCATATTACGCCATAGCTATGTATTGAATGGAAAAATTCATCGAAATTTTAAAAAACTAATATATTATCAATCTACATATCGCGCGAAGCGGAAAAATTTTTGAGTTTTTTGGGTATATGCTTTTAAACGCATTATGAATATTCAAAATTTATATTTAAACAAAAAAAATTTTCCCCAAGAAGGATCCCCCTTAGGAAAAAATCCGGCTTCGCTGGATTTCGGGATAGGGGGTGCGAGGGGGGGGGGGTTGGAGGTGGAGCTGCCGCCTGGTTACGCCATTGCTATTTATTTATACATAAATTATACGTAAATTAAACTTAAAACACAAAATTTTAAAAACATACTTTCAGTTTCCTGCAATTGTTGCGCGGTCACTTGATTTTTTTCGTTTTGTAATTGCTCAGCCTGGTATCTGTAGCGTTCGTTTTCCTTAAACAATAATTTTTTTATTTGGTCGAAGTCCTTGTGGTTTTTATGATTTTGATTGTTTAAGAAATTGCAAAACGGCCTCACTGAACAATAATTTTCCTATTTTGAATAAAAATAAGCACTTCAAAAACGAATCATATTGTGAAACATACGGCATATGTGTCCCTTCCGTGAAAACTCAAAGTACAAGCGTTAATAAAAGGCGATTATGTTTCCCCTTTGATTGTCAGGCCTATGGTGTAATAGATAACACGCCAGAGTCCACTTTGGAGGTTACGGGTTCAATTCCTGTATCGGCCAAATTTTTCAATAAGTTTGGCTGTCTGAATTTTTCAGTGCCTGGTTATTATTGCTTCTACTTGGGTCGTCACATCGTTGGGGTTCGCCAAACCGAGCAGACAAAGAAATTGTCTGCTTTTTATACAACTCGTCTATTGTCTTTTAGCCGGGTTATAAAACCCGGTTAGAAAGGGATTTGCACGTTGCACGTATTATTTTTATTCGCTTCGAATTTCTGTCAAAGCAAAAATAATACGTTTATTAATAATTCTTTAAATCTCGACAGAGGGAGATTCTTAAATCTCGACAGGCAAAGATTGTCTCCACGTGCCTCAGCCGTGGAGGAGATGCGAAAGATATCACCACCTACGTGCAACGAGCGCTTAAGAACTACTGCCTAATTTGCACACTGTACACAATTAACAGGCCTAATACAAAAATATAACACAACACAATACATAAAAACAATACATAATACGATTTTATTTAAACAATCACTAAAAGTAATCACTTAAACATAATTAGAATAATATTAAAATTAATGTATACAATAAAATGTTTTCGTAAAATTTGTACACGAATCCTTCACAATATCAAAATGTTAAAAGATTATAATTCAGACCTGTGCACTGCCTCCCGGGGTTTTATTGGGGGGGGGGGCAATTCCAAAACGGGAGGGCAATTCCAAAACGGGGGGCTTGGGGGGACAACTTTTTTGAAACATGGGGCAACAAAACGGGGGGGTAGCAAGCACGGGGAAAGAAAAAAGAGAAAAAAAGGAGAAAAAAAAGAAAAAAAGAGAAAGGGGAAAAAAGGACAAAAAAGCGAAAATAAGGTAAAAATAGGTCTAAAATGGCTTAAAATACATTAAAATAGACTGAAAACCGCAAAAAATTCGCGCTGATGGCGTCATCATAGGTCAAAAATGGCGTCATAATTTTAGGGTTTTTTTTTATTTTTTAGCGGGGGGCAATAAAACGGGGGAGGGCGAATCCTCCAATCCATTATGTTTTTAAACATAGTAGGTAAAATGTGTAAGTCTGGGGTCAATGTCAACTGCCAACTCCATCAATTTCAAAACTGGCGCCTTCTCTTTCTAGGGACACATCTTTATAAATTTTGGGAAAATTTAGGGCTAAAAACTTTTGATCTTATGTTGTGGTGCCACTACTCAAATTAATATAATGCTAAAAAGGCAAGGCAACCCACCCACGACCTACCTATGGCCCAAAATTTGCTATATTTTAACGAAAGCACGTACTTCAGAAACTTGATCCACCAACTCCTTCGCAGCAATTAATTCCTGATCAAGCTGAAGAATTTTATTCTGGTACTGATCGATCGCACTTTGATACTGAAAATAATATCAAGTTACAAACAAAAATTTTTCGTCACTTGTTATATTTTTAAGGATATTATACCAATTTAAAATATATATTATAACATATACATATTTGGAAGGGTGTTAATGTTTCCTAAAGATACAGTTTTTTCTAGAAATGAGCATTACGCTTAAAAATCACCACATGTAATTTTAATATTTGTGGAGTTTTTTTAATTAAAAAAATAAGATTTTACTACATTATTATTCATTACGTATCAAATAATTTTAAAGAAACATGTAACTATGCTAACTATTTTGTATCGTAACGTTGGAAATTGGGTGGGTAATCGTCAAAAAAATGCCACATGGAAAAAATCTCTTGTTGTCCTATAATTTCGAGCTAGTTTTTTTTTTTTTTTTGAAGAAGCACTGTCACAAATAATCATTATTTATATTATATTATTCGATAATTCCTTATTTCCCAAACAAACTACTTCTGAAAGACAAAACTTAAATTCATTTTTTTACAAAATAAGATTTTGACTACTGGAATTTTCTCAACAACTCTTTTCTGGACTAAAGTATTTAATAAAAATTAAAAAAAAACATTTAAATACAACGATTTTAGAAAAAAAATCTTTAACACATACATCAAGTTGCAATCTAGCCATTTGAGCTTTAGTGTCTTCTAAATCGTGCCGCAGAGAGTTAATAATCTGTTCCCTATAAAATCACATAATTTCAATCGTGTACTTAAAATCAAACAGATTTTTTAATTCAGCTATTTGGCTTTTTCATTTTATTGGAAAAATCCACTCTGTTCCATGAATGTGAATTGGTTAGATTTTAGATTCGCATTATAGTTTGTGCGCTAAGTTTGTTTAAATTAACAATAGGATTATTTAGATTTAATCAATTATTAAGAAAAAAGTTGTAATTTTAACGGAATAATTTAGATTATTAGTGTTAGTCTGTAAAATAAATAACAAAGTTTGCAAATTGCAATTGTTGCTAAATTAAATTAAAGTAATTATTAAAAGTAAAACAGTATACTTTTCGTCGTATTGCCCATTCTGAAATGGAAAAGAACCCATGTCGGAATTACCAAATACCTCGTTGAATTTACCTGAAAGACCCCGTTCTTCTCTAAAAAAATCACAAATCAACAAAATAAAATGTCACAAAAAATACTACTTTTTTTTAATTCTGGGTTTTGCTGCCTGCGAGCCCATTTTTGTTTAAAATTGCAATAAGAATAAAATCAGCGGCGGAAATATTAAAAATTGTAAAAGCGCAACTTAGTCACCTAAAAAGACGTTGATGCTAACGATACTCAATCAACATGATTTTTTTAATTGTTTTTAACGCTAACCATTTTCATCCATCAAAAGCTGTCCCGACGGCTTCGTGAAACCGACTAGAATCCCATCTGCTTTGGACGGATACAGACCTGTGCACTGCCCCCCCCCCGGGGTTAAAACGGGGGGGGGGGCAATTCCAAAACGGGGGGGGCACGGGGGGCAACTTTTTTGAAACGGGGGGGGGGGGCAATAAAACGGGGGGGGGGCAAGCAGAGGGAAAGAAAAAAAAAGAGAAAAAAGGAGAAAAAAAGAGAAAAAAGAAGGGAAAAGGGAAAAAAGGGACAAAAAAAGCGGAAATAAGGTAAAAATAGGTCTAAAATGGCTTAAAATACATTGAAATAGGCTAAAAACTGCAAAAAATTCGCGATGATGGCGTCATCATAGGTCAAAAATGGCGTCATATTTTTAGGGTACTTTTTCATTTTTTGGCGGGAGGGGGGGGGGGGCAAATCCTCCAATAAAACGGGGGGGGGGCATTTTCAGACCGTGCACAGGTCTGCGGATATAACCCTTCAGACCTGTGCACTGCCCCCGGGGTTTTATGGGGGGCCATTCCAAAACGGGGAGGGGGGCACGGGGGCAACTTTTTTGAAACGGGGGGCAATAAAACGGGGGGAAGCAGGGGGAAAGAAAAAAAAGAGAAAAAAAAAGAGAAAAAAATAGAAAAAAAAGAAAGGAAAAGGAAAAAAGCGACAAAAAAGAAAAAAAAGAGGTAAAAATAGGTCTAAAATGGCTTAAAATACATTGAAATAGGCTAAAAACGGCAAAAAATTTGCGATGATGGCGTCATCATAGGTCAAAAATGGTGTCATAATTTTAGGGTACTTTTTAATTTTTTGGCGGAGGGAGGGGGGCGCAATAAAACGGGGGGGGGCAAATCCTCCAATAAAAGGGAAGGGGGCATTTCCAGACCGTGCACAGGTCTGAACCCTTTATGGATAGTGCATGGAAGAGTTACTTTAATCCCCACTCTCACTCACGGCCGTAGCCAGAGGAGCGAACAAGGGGAACGTCCTCTCAATCGTTTTTTAACAAGCGCAGGATAGAATGCATTTCTTTGGAAATAAGCACTGGATAAAATTCATTTTTTAACAGAAGGATTCTCACTGTCGCAAAATACTGGCTACGGCCATGTCGCTTAACACGCAATAGAATTAATCATTGACAAAAACGATGACCCAAGCTACGGAGCGGCTTCCACGCAGCGACACTGCCCAGATCCAGCAATGGAAATGGTCAACAGCTCTACCTCTTTTCCAGTCAACTCGGGCGATTTCCGCCACTGCTGACTGCCAATGCGATACTGCACATTCTTTTTCTATAATCGGCGGCCAAAATGGCTGCCGAAAAAACTGATGACTCTTTCCGGAGACATTCATCCAAACCCCGGCCCCAACAAGATGCAATATTTTTGTGCAAACTGTAATAAAACTGTTAATAGAAACAGCGTCCAATGCACCAAATGTAACAATTGGGTGCATCTAAAATGCAGCAACCTACAAAGCCTAAAACATTACAACCAAAATTTTTCTTGTAACAACTGCACGCTCTCTCCACTTTGCAAAACAAACTCCAAAAATTCTACCTTAAATATTTTGCAATTTAACGCCAACGGAATCTCCAACAAACTACAAGAACTAACAAACTTTTTTGTAAATCACAACATTCACATAGCTGCCATCCAGGAAACAAAACTCTCACCAAAATCCAAAGATCCACATATTCCCAACTACACAACTATCAGGAAAGACAGAAATTCCAATGGAGGTGGTCTACTCTTTTTTGTACACCATTCGATCAACTACAAAATTAACTTGGACACTCAACAGAACGACCCACATGCAGAAATGCATGGTATCCACATTCTCTTCAACAATACTGACCTCTCAATCACCAACCTATACATTCCACCGTCCAGCTCCTGCACCACTAATTACCAGCCAAATATAGCCAATCTTCTAAACAATCAGGATAGTATCATTCTTGGAGATATCAATGCACACCATGAACTCTGGCACTCAAGCCTCACAGACGCCAGAGGCGACTACATTGCAAACATCATCAACAACTCTAACATGGCATCTCTAAACACAAACACACCAACACGCATCCCTTCAAATGGGAATCCAACATCGCCAGATATCTCCCTCATCTCAGACTCACTCCTTACCTCCTCGGACTGGAAAACGGTTACCACATTGAGCTCCGATCACCTCCCAATCATCGTCAGCCTTCAAACCAATCAGACAATAGCACCTAAAACCAGGAAAACTTTCACCAACCTCAATAAAGCCAATTGGACCAACTACAAAAACGAAATAGAAACTAAATTACTTAATATCCCAGCTCCCACAGAAGTCAAAAAAGATGAAAAAACGTTTAGAAATATATTAATCAAAGCTTCCTCACACAACATACCAGCCGGTCGTCACAACAATTTTCAAGCCAACCTTACTCCAGAAACCATAAAACTTATCAATGAAAGAGACAATCTACGCAAAACTAACCCACTTTCACACCAAATACAAGAGCTCAACCAAAAAATCCACATCCAAATCCGCACCAACGCTGCCAAAAAATGGCATTCATATCTGGACACTTTCAGCCATAAAACCAACTCCTCTAAACTTTGGAAAACCATAAAATCACTGGATAACAAACAGCCACCCATCCCAAATTGCGCAATAAACTTCAATGGAAACTTAATCAACGACCCTCAATTACTAGCAAACAACTTCAACAAACAATTTACTCCAAACAAACCTTTCAAAACACCTAAAGAAAATCGAAAATTAATCAGAAGCATTAAAAAAATCAAACAAGAACCTAAAACTATCACAACCATAGAAGTAGAAAATGCCATAAAATCATCTAACAACTCCAAAGCTTTTGGTCCTGACAACCTAACCATTTTCCACCTTAAAAACCTTGGTCCTCTTGGCATTCAATATCTAACTGATCTGTTCAACTTATCACTAAAAACAAATAGCATACCTACAATCTGGAAAACTGCAATCATAATACCACTTGGCAAACCCGGAAAGGATCTCCTCATCTCTACTTCTTACAGACCAATCTCACTTCTCTGCCCAGCAATAAAAGTTTTTGAAAAAATAATCCAACCGATCCTTCTCCAACATCTACAACACCATCCAGATCAGCACGGTTTCAAACCCAAACACTCAACAGCTACTGCTCTCCTTCAACTTACCAACGAAATAGCAACCGGTTTCAACCAAAAAGCTCCACCCAAACGAACAATAGTAGCAGCCTTGGACCTTACCAAGGCCTTTGACACCATCAGCATAGAAATTTTAATCAACAAGATAGCAAACAGCACACTCCCAGCCTATCTAATCAGATGGCTAAGTGGTTATCTCAGAGGCAGAATCAACAAAACTTCATTCAGAGACTCAATCTCTAAACCCAGGATAGTACAAACAGGCGTGCCTCAGGGCTCAGTCATTTCACCAACCCTCTTCAACTTCTACATATCGGACATACCTCCCCCACCTGCCGGCGTCAAAATCGTCTCCTATGCTGACGACACCACAGTCTACTCCACTGGAAACGACATAGCCAATATGGAAACAAATCTCACCAATTATCTCAACACTCTAAATCAATACCTGAATCTCAACCACCTCAAACTATCAACAGAAAAATCAACAGTTACACTTTTCTCTCCATCTTCACAAGAATACAACTACCACCCAAACGTGACCATACAAAACCAACTTTTACCGCTCAACAAAAACCCCAAAATCCTAGGTGTCACTTTTGATCCAAAACTAACCTTCAACAACCACATCACCACCATCAACAACAGGGCATCTAGACGCAATAGCATCCTCAAAGCCCTAGCTGGGACCAGCTGGGGACAACAAAAAGAAACAATAGTAGCCTCATACAAAGCTATAGGGCGACCCATCCTCAACTACGGAACACCAATATGGTCACCAAACCTTTCAAAATCCCATTACCAGAAACTTCAATCAACACAAAACTCAGCCCTCAGGATAGCAACTGGTTGCCACAAAATGGCCTCACTAGATCATCTTCATCAAGAAACTAAAGTACTACCAATTGAAAACCACACATCTCTCCTTGCAACACAATTTCTCGCCAAGACTATGCAACAGACTCACCCATCCAACAAAATCACAGCAAACAAATCTAGGCCAAGAGAAATGAAACACACCCTCCAATCAAAATATGGCCCCATAGCAGAAAGTTTCTTCAACCCAACTCTCACCGAAAAAGCCATCCGGACTAACATTCACACCTATTTCGTAAAAGAATCTCTATCTCAACTCCAACCCAATCCTCTACTAAAAAGCAAACCCCATGAAATACACAAAAGCGAACAACACCTTCCAAGAAAACTAAGAGCACTCCTGTCACAACTAAGATCCGGATTTTGTCATCATCTAAATTCATACAAATCAAGAATAAACCCACTAATCAAAAATGAATGCCCAAAATGCCACCAGAAACCGCATGATGTCCACCACCTTTTCAACTGCACCAAAAATCCTACCACACTAAAAGTAGAAGACCTATGGTTTCAACCCGCAAAGGCAGCAGCATTCCTGGAGGAAATTACCTGAAAACACTGGCTATGCTAACTAACTGGGGGGGGTTTTAGGGGGGGTTTTTACCTTGGGAAATTGAAATTTCGAGGGGAGGGGGGGCGGGGGGGGTGTTGGGGGGGTGGGGGGGGGGGGGGGGGGGGGGGGTTCGGGGCGAAGGGGGAGGACGTAGCCCCTTCCTTATTCTTTTTATTTTTTTCTTTGTATGCTTGTTTGCCTGTTTTTATCTTTTTTTTTTTTGCTATAGTTTTTATTTATCTCTTTTTAGGCAAGGAGAGGGGGTTGTTTTTGGGGGTGTGGGGGGGGGGGGGGGGGCGGCTGAGCCCCTAAGTTTGGGCCCTCCCTATGTAAAGGGGGGGGCCCCCCCCCCCCTTATATTTTTTTTTTTTTCTTCTCCCCCTCTAGATTTTGATATCTGTGCCCCCCCCCCCCTCGAGTAGATTTTAGGTCTTTTTTTTACTTATTTTTTTTTCTTGAACCTGGATTTTTTTCAATTTTTGTTTTTTTCCCCTTTTTTTTCCTTAATATCGCTTTTTATTCAATAAAATGTAGTATTATCCTATAAAAAGAACTATTATTAAAGTTATTATGGTTTAAAACTGTTTTGCTTTGGACACCAGACCCCACCAGACCCCCTCTAGATTTCAAAATTTCGCACCCCGGGTCGACCCCCCCTAAAAAGCTAGGGGGGTTCGACCCCCCTAGGACCCCCCTCCTAGATTTTGAAAAGTCATTTACCCGGGGTAAACACCCCCCTAGCTTTTTGACCGTGTTCATCTATGGTTGTTTCCCACTTTACAGCCAACAAGTGATGTTAACACTTTGCTTACTTTATAACGGGCGATGGCTCGTTGACGTCGACCAGCGTGGCCTCAGCTGCGGCGGCGTAGCCTCTGTATCGATCAGTGGAAGGAGGCGGGGTCTCGAACCCCTCGTCCCCGCCCTCCCCGCGCAAATAAACCTTCGGGGTGACATAGCTGTCGAAATCGCTAGCGATCAGGAAATTCGGCGGGCTCTGAAAATCATTTAAACACAATATTTATCTTGACTTTTATAATTGAAATTTATTTTCATTAAATTATTAATTATAAAATTACGACATTTTCTAAGAAAAAATAAGTAAAAATTGGTTGGTATTGAAATTAAAAAAAGCAGCTGTCTAAATCGCTGGCGATCAGGAAATTCGGCGGACTCTAAAAATTATTTAAACACAATTCATTCAAATATTATAAATTGAAATCTATCTTGATTAGGGATGTGCTCGGATGTCAATTTTTAATATCCGCAGATTCGGATGCGGATTTTTGGAAACAGGAATCCGCGGATTCGTATATCTATTTAATGCATTCTTACAATATGCTTTTCCAGTCCTGGAGTCTATTTTACCCATATTATCGTTTTTCAATTTTGAAGGTAGAAAATAGGTAAAAAACGCTAATTTTAGATAAAAAACGTTTTATAACAATTTTTAGTTTTTTATTGCTAAAACATTCATTTAGACCCCAAATTTTTGATTTGGAGAAGGTTAAAAATTCATAAAAAAATTGGTATTAGGTAATTTTACAAGTAAAAATAAGCAATATAGACATTCGCGGATGTGACTCATGTGAGTTTAAAGATCCACGGATGCGGATCTCAAAAATAGTGTTGTGGATGTCAGCGGATGTGGATGTTGGGCAAATCCCTAATCTAATTATAACTTTACTATATAAGTATAAAATTTTTAAAAAAAATGTTAAAAAATTGGTTTTTATTAATATTTTTTTGGTTTTAAAAATGTGTTTCTGCGCAGCGCTTGACTCATGACTCGTCAGTTTTTTATAACACAAGGAAAATTCAATCGTACTTGCACGACAGGTTGAGTGAGAATCCAACCAGTCAAAAAATTTTAACTCATTCAACTGTAAATCATTTCAAAGAAGTTTGCAATAAAACATTTTCGACACTTTGAGGATTAAGTTTGTTTTTATTTTTTAGAAAACAAAAGCTATAAGTACTGATAAAAGATGTAAAGCCCGGTTAACACTGAGGTGGAAATGCTACCACAAGGTGGCAATGCCACCGCAAGGTGGCATTGCTACCGCTGTTGTGTCCAACGTTAAACATAGAACGTGTTCACACTGAGGTGGCAATGCCACCACGAGGTGGAATTGCCACCCTTGTTGTATTCGACCCACAAATCACCGGCGGCAGCTCTTTCAACAAAAAAACGCATGGGACGCGCACATTGTTAAAAGAAATCAATGAAGGATATTACGGTTTTAACAGAAAAACGCGTGGGCATTGGAAAAAAACAAAAAAAGTTTTAATGCAAAACCTAATATTTAAAAAAAAATAATATTTTTAAAAAATAAATTTTAAGTATTTTTTTACGAATTTTAAACACATGTATGTACATAGTATGGAAAAGTGCTTGCTTGACTGATTGATTTAATAACAAATTGAATACGAATTTCAATTTTTATGCATTTATAAAGGATTTGCAAATTTTTGCTGCACAGTTTCTAATACAGACCTGGGCACTGCCCCCCCCCCCCGGGGTTAACCCGGTGGGGGGCAATTCCACACCGGGGGGGGGCACGGGGGGGCAACTTTTTTGAAACGGGGGGGGGCAATAAAACGGGGGGAGGGCAAGCAGGGGGGAAAAAAAAAAGAGAAAAAAAGGAGAAAAAAAGAGAAAAAAAGAAGGGAAAAGGGAAAAAAGGGACAAAAAAAGCGGAAATAAGGTAAAAATAGGACTAAAATGGCTTAAAATACATTGAAATAGGCTAAAAAAACTGCAAAAAATTCGCGATGATGGCGTCATCATAGGTCAAAAATGGCGTCATATTTTTAGGGTACTTTTTCATTTTTTGGCGGGGGGGGGGGCAATAAAACGGGGGGGGGGGGGCAAATCCTCCAATAAAACGGGGGGGGCATTTTCAGACCGTGCACACGTCTGCTAATATATTTGAATGCACGGCCTTGAGTTAAAATTGGATGTATGACGGGTTATTAAATAATCTAAAAACAAAATCATTTATGTTTAATTAAGAAGAAAACTTTTAAGTTTGTTTCTGCCAATACAAATAATCAAATTGAGCAGGAGACATCCAAAAATAGTCACGAAAATAGATCTTGCAGTTTCATTTCTTGAACTAAAGCACGGAATTCTTCCTGCTGTTGGCGCCATTGAAAAATAGGACGTACCTACCATATTCTGCGAGTTTTTTAATGTCTTTTTCGAAGTACAAGCATTACAAGAGTATCAATATTTTCAATATATTCAAAGTCATAAAGTAAAAAAGTATGTACTAACTACCAAATTTTCTTGGCTCTACACGCGAACGAAATGCTGGCATTGCGTCTCCAGCAGTGCCAGCATTCCCAGTGTGAACTTAGCGGTGGCAATGCCGCCGGTTGGATTACCACCAGTGGCGGTGGCATTTCCACCCCAGGTCATAGATAGGTGTTTTTGGTCGGGTCCACTAGGGGGGTCCGCCCCCGGGTGGAAAACCAAAATTTTTTAGGGGGGGTCCAGGGGGGTCCGGACCTCTCTGGCTTTTTAGGGGGGGTCGACCCCGGCTGTGAGATTTCAAATTTAGGAGGGGGGTCAGGGGGTCCAATTTTTTAACAAAATTTGTTTAACTCAATAATTTAAGTGTTTTTAGGTCTAATATTGAATTTTATGTACTAAAACAGTTTATTTAGGCCCAAAAATTGTATTTAAACATTGTTTTTAACTAAAAAACCGTATTTTTGACCGTAAATAAAAAAATATACTTACAAATTGGTTGGGAGGGGAGGGGGGAGGGGGATAGGCCTCGCTAGGGGGGGTCAGGCTGGACCGCTTTCGAGCTTTAGGGGAAGGGGGGCCCTAGATTTTTTTTAGGGGGGGGGGTCCAAAATTTTGGCTCTAAGGGGGGTGCAACTCTCTGTCCCCCCAAAAAACACCTATGCCCCAGGTGTGAACCGGGCTTAACTTCCAAGATTTTGGACTGATAATACCAGGGGAAAAGAAACCAAAAATTTCTGGTGGTATACAAAACGCATTTTTTGCGTTCCTAGTGGAGGAAACACTAAATACCCGGGGTGTTTTCCTTATTTTATTTTATATTAATTCCTTGAAACATTTGTGTTCAACCGTTAATATTTAACCGTTAACCGTTAACATTTCAACCGTTAATATGGTTAAATATCACACCATAATGGGTTGTTAAATAAACATTATTATAGAGTTTTTTTGTAACTTAAAATACATACCTCTGGAAGGGTTGGAATGGACACTAGATTTTTAAAATATTGTAAATTGCTGGAAGAGTAGAAAAATTGTTTGAGCCTAAAACAAAAAAAAACAGTCAATAAATAACAGGATTTTATTCTGATAACAAATTTTGAGAAAAAAATTTCACGAAGTAATAAAATAAGAATACAGAAAGTACCGAATTAAAATTTTCAACGAAAATAAATTATTTTGATACATATTTGGGTGTTTTATGGATAATACCGTACACGAGCACGGATGAGTTGGGAGCATACATAAGCATGGACCGGCAAGCTAGGGTGGGGGGGGGGGGTGGCTACGCCGGGTAAATGGCCCTTCCTACCCCTCTAACTTTTTAGGGGGGTCGACCCAGAGTAGACCAGTTTGAAATCCAGAGGGGGGTCAGAGGGGGTCCGGTTTCCAAACCACGTCACATTAAATCATATATTCAAGTTTTTTAGAACTAATACAAAATTTTATATACTAAAATAGGCTATTTATGTATAAAAAGAATACAGAAGTACTGTTTTTTACTAAAAAACGAGTTTGTGTCAATAAATTTTGACCTAAATTCATGCCCAAAATTTGGCTCGAAAGGGGAGGGGGGAGGGGCTGGATTTTGAATTTCAGAGGGTGTCAAAATTTAAAAATCTTGGGGGCAGGGGGTCCGAAATTTGGAGCTAGGGGTGGTGGAACCCACCCTACCCCTTTCGCTAGGGGTGGTTGGGAGTTACACCACAAATTCAGTTTAACCCTTTCGCTCTGAAGTAGGGAGCAGAAGGTTTAAATTGAACAAAAAATTTCTTTTAAATATATAGTAACCATTTGTTCAAACCGATGGTTTGAGTTCTAAAATAAGCATTTTAGAAATAAAAAGTTTAGAAAATGCAATACAGTTTTTAACCTAAAATGAATATTAAAATATTTTAAAATTTATTTTTTAATAAAATACATTTTAAAAATGTGTTTCTTAAATCTTCACCCTCCCCATAAATTCTGATTTAACCTCCGCCAAACATATTTTTTTAATGTTTGTATAAGGAGACGTCTTATTACTCAGACCTGTGCACAGTCTGGAAATGTCTCCCGCCCAAAAATGAAAAAGTACCCAAAAAACAAAACTATGGCGCCATTTTTGACCAAACGCCATCATTGCGAAATTTTTTGCAGTTTTTAGTCTATTTTAATGAATTTTAAGCCATTTTAAACCTATTTTTGTTTAAATTTCGCTTTTTTTTGCCTTTTTTCCTTCTTTTTTTCTTTTTCTCCCCTGCTTGCCACCCACGTTTAAAAAAAATTGCCCTCGTGCTCCCCAATAAAACCCTGGGGGGCAGTGGACACGTCTGTATTTCTTCATGTGGAAACTTAAAGGCCGTTCACCGCAACGGGTCACGCCAACGCCCAGAATCTAACAAAAAAAAAAGAAAATATTTTTGCCCAAGCACGCTTAGATATTTTTTTGGTTAGAAGTAATCAAAAAATTTTGCGCGAAAATGCTGAATATGTTCAAAATTAGAGCATATTTTTTTGTTTCAAAGCCATCGATTCTATTAAACTTACCTAATCATAATCTTCTTTACATTGAATGTTTGCGAAATAAAAATATATTAAACGACATGGTCCAAATATAAATGGTTGGTATTTACAAACTTTTAACGCTGATTTTACACAAAAATAACAAAGAACTTACAATTTAAATAGTACGTTAAAACGATCTCTGTGACCAGTAAGCGTGTCTGGTGGCAATTCTGCAAGAGAAAATTGTTATGATTGTTAATATTAGCATAAATCCTCGTTACTACAGCAAAATGACCACAGCCATACATTAATAAATTAATATATGTAACTGCGACTTATTCTGTAGTTAAAAGGTTGCTGTTTAAAATTTAACATCAGTCACAGTTGCATATATTTTGCGCGAATTGTGGTGCATTTTACCATAGTAACGACGAAAATGTAAAAGTTGGATAATATTTTTGCTGATTTTGTCTTACTTTTACTACTGTTAATTTATTTAATATCTTTTATTAATAATCAGTGAGCAGTGGGCATATTTTCGACAGTAAAGGGGTGAGGAAGAATGATTATTTTCTTTTTATTCATAAAAAACATTTTTAAACCCGGAAGCCCCCCTCTGTCAGGACAAAAGCAAGGTGGTCCGAGTCGAGGTGAAAATGGTTCCGGGACGTGGGGCCAACAATCCTGTTATAAAATCCATTTTCATGTCATATTCAAAGACGTAGCCTGGGGAGGTGTTGCAAGGTTGGTTGCAGGTTGAAAGGCTGGGGTTTTAAAACAATTTAGAACAATTTTTAAAAAACTTATCGCGCTTCGCTCCGCTCACTTCTCGAGCATTATAATATATTTTTTTATAAAACGCTGATAATGAGTTGCTATCACGATTATTTACTTTAAATTTTGGCCGCCTTCGGGTTAATCTCATTTGAATCAATTTTGCAAAATAAAAATAGAAAATGAAGAATTGGCACGAAACACAAAAAAAATTTACACTTTCTTAATAGTTTTCAACGGTATTTTGATTTTTTTAATTGCGGTACAACTCTCTGCAAAAAACCCATTCCTTTTTTAAAATTTTATCATGAACTGTCACTACTATCCCTTGTTTGAAATCCTGGATACGCCTTTACCCCCCTCCGCCGAAGGCCAAAACCTACCCCAAAAAGGCAGGGCAGGGTTTAGGTTAGGTTTTGCTTAGCTTAGATTTTGCTTGGGCTTAGCTTAGGTTTTGCTTAGGCTTAGATTTTGCTTAGGTTTAGGATTAGCTTAGATTTTGCTTAGGTTTAGAGGTTTTGCTTAGGCTTAGACTTAGCTTAGCCTTTGCTTAGGTTTTGCTTAGGCTTGAGTTTTGCTCAGACTTAAGTTTCGCTAAGACTTAGCTTAGATTTTGCTTATGCTTAGCTTAGGTTTTGTTTAGGCTTAGCTTAGTCGCTGAGCTTTTTTTACCGTTTTTGGAATAGGTTTTGGCCCTTCTCCCCCCTCCCCCCCCCAAAAAAAAAAATCGAGGAGGCTGCCCCCTTATGCACAGGACCGCTCTTTTTAAGATTTATAAGGAATTAAATTAATTTGTTTTATTTAATTAGTACTATGAAAACTATTGTATAATACTTAACTACTAAAAAACGTTGAACTGGTTTGCATAGGGTCAACTGATTTACCCAGTTAGTTCTAAAAACCAGAAAGCGGTGCCGGATCTTACCTCACCCTCCTCCCTGAAGACCTTCGTTAGATTTCGATGGGTCATTACATCACGTTTTTTGGACCTTTTACAAAATCTATATTTTTTTATAAATTTTTCTCTCTCTCTTTTTCTTTCTCTCTCTCAAAAAAAAACAACAAAAAATGCCGTGCCTGCCACGTGCCCATTACAAAAAACACAGATCAAAACTAGGAAACTAAAATTAATAAAAAACAAACAATAATGCTAACTTACTGGCGTGAAGTTTAAAAAGCATTTTGACTAGATAATCATAGAGACAGCTGGAGTCTTGGATCAGGAGTATCAGAGGGGCCAGGCGGCACTGACCGCTTACCGTCATGGAATTCGCTCGTGACATGTCCATGGAATTGAAAACTAAAAAACATTATAGTACTTTTACGCGGAAAAATTTTTTTCCGGAGTTTGAAAGAGGTTTTTTTGAATTGGATTCAAAAGCTTTAAATTGTGAGAAATACTTTTTTCTCGCCGCATGATTTTTTCGAAGCTTTTTTTCTTTTTTTAGTTTTTTTAAAACTTATTTAAACCGGCTACAATGCGACTGTCTCAACAGTTCTCTTCTCAGCATTGTTTTTTAGGGAGAATATTCGAGTTGATTAAAACATCCTCTTATTGGCTAAAGAAAGGTTAAAAAAAATTAAGTAAATCACTTTAAGTTTTCCCATGAAATTATATTCTTCTACTGATTTCATAGATTTTTTAATTTTCCTTTCCTTGTTTTAAAAATATGGAAAGAACGTTGTTTCATTGTTATATTCAAGCTTACTATAATAAACGTAGATAGTAAAAATAAGTTTTACTTGCCACAAAAGTGCTTATATTGCTATGTTTCTCAGAAATCCTAATTTTTCACTTTTTAAAGTAAAGCTTTATGCAAATTTTACTTTAAAGGTCCTTTACCCTGTGTAAACTCCTATAAATACTGGCAAGATGGAGTCTCTTTGATTTGTTTCTCAGTGCTCAATTTCAGAAAATTATACAACATAAAACTGCACATTTTATTTAATACATGCAATAAACGGTGCTACTTTTTTGTGTAGAAGTAAAAAAATTTTTAGAAGGAAAATTTTTAGATGCGGATGTCGAGACTCCCAAATTTTAAGGGGGAAGGTGTCGACAATTTTAAGATTTTTAGAGAAGTATAACTCCTCAACTTCCCTTCCTGTCCACCTATTATACAAGTAAGACGCCGTTTAAAGTAATGTGTGTTTATATCACGAGATTATTGTCTTTCCATTTACCCAAAAAATGTAGGGTGTAGCCAGGGGTTGTACTAGAAGTGGCATGGCAGGCAACCCTTTTTGGCTGAGAAAGGTAAAAATTTGGGTATTTCTGAAAGACGAAAGACCTCAACTTCTGACTTTAATGCAATGTTTTTAATCAGCGCTGCAGTATATTTAATGTAAAACTAAAAATAAATTTTTAAAGTGTATTCTATAAAATACGAACGTTGTTTGATTGTTATATTCAAACCTCATTATAATTAAAGTATGACCAAAAATATGTAATAAAGGAAAAATGGGACACTTAGAACCAAACAAACTGCTTGAAAAAAAGGTCCAATTTAAATAAATCCCCTTTAAATGGGAAAACGGCGCGTTAAAAAAATTTTATGGTTGTATGGTAAAAAAAAACTCTCCTCTCCATTGTTTTTAAAAATTCTGGCTACACTCTCACATCCATAATCTATTGTGTACTACTGTTTCGCCACTAAAATCTATGTTACGTACCGCTCTTTTGCACAGCCATTATTTCTTCCATGTAATCCAGCATTTCGATTGATATTTCATACCTTAAAACACTATTAATTACGCTGTACTTAGCTTTTTTTAAATAACATAATTATTCTTAATAAGATATCCATAATTTTTAAACATTTTTTACTTATAATGCTAATTTTTTACTTACAGTACAGGGTGATAAGAAAACATCGGATTGGTGGTTTTGCCCTCCACCAAAACAAAAATTGGGGGTTAATCGGCCCGTGCTATTATAATACACCCATGTACGCAAAAAGAAATTTGGGAAGGTGCTCATTTAAAAGTTTTGGTCGCTGTAGCCTTCACAAAAAATTCGGATGGTTTTCACAAATACCAAAAATTTTATGAAAATTAATGAAGGTTTTCTTATAGTTTTCAAAAGGAAAAGGGAGGGGGAGTAAACACTTAAAAAATAGGTAGAGGACCGTAGAGAAAAAGAAGAATCATAGAATTTTTAGAGGGTTTTTTTAATTAGAAGCAAAGGGGTGGACCGCCAAGCAAAAGCAATAAATTAACAATAGGGGGTTATTCCCAAGCAAAAACCACAAATCAACAATAGGGGATAATCGCCGCCCTCTGTCCCTTTCAAAATCAATACAAGATCTTAATTACGAAAAACGGGAAGTGACATCAAATTAAAAGATAACCAAAGAGGGAAACCGAAAAATTTTTGAAAACGTTTTTTTTTTAAATTTTAATGCAAAAGGATGGACCGCCAAGCAAAAACATTAATGATCTGTACAGCTCCCACCTAAAATACTAAAAACAAGAAAGTTTTTTTGGGTGGGAGCTGGGAGGTATCACGAAAACGTAATGGTTTTTTTAGTTATAGTTTCATGCAGCAAACTGAGTTAATAGAAAAAAACTGACCAGACGTTCATGTCTTCTGCACCAAGCGCGTCAATTTCTTTATCAGTTAGCACCAAATTACCCGGTATAGACGGATTCTAAACCAATATTTTATTAGTTTTATGCATGGTATAATTTAATGTTTAATGAGTTTTCATGTAAAAGGGAGAAAGGCTCATAATTAAAGAAATTTTTTGATATTAAAAAAAACAAGGCAAAATCATCATTATTTACATTAAAAACATGTACTTGGTTTAGTTTAGTTTAGTTTAGTTAATCGTCACCCAGTTGTCGAGTAAACGATTAACTGTCTGTAATTATAAAATGCAGGTTGTTTTATTTTGATTTAAAATAAGATTATTGTTTACAAATGTGCAATTGCATTTTTGCAATTAGTTACCTTATAAGAAATATTAATAACAAGATCCGCCTGCATCCATTAGTACAGCTAAAGGCGCTTAACTGGAAGTCCAGGATTTACTAGAATTATATTTAAATTCAAAACAATATTACCTGGAATATGAAAGGAACTTCAAAAAGACATGTGGTTTTAAATTTTAGAATGCAGATGAAAGGATTATTTTTAAAATTTTTCTATATTCTTTTGATTGCTTGTAGAAATTGTGCTGGTGTTGAATATAGAAGTTCTTTGATTGAAGGATGTTCTCTCGGCCAAATAGTGTACCTTGAACCACTAGTACAAATGGTGTCGCGACAATTGACCCCCAGCGCTCTTTTAGGCTGTTAGGCTTTGGTTTAGGGCTAAGTTTAGTTTTATGTTAAAGCTTAGCTTAAGGCTGAAGTGGGGGCATAGGCTTAGGCCCAGGGAGCTTAGGCGGGGGAGCTTAGGCTTAGGGGGCTTAGGCGGGGGGAGGGCTTAGGCTGGGGCTTAGGCGGCTGGGCAGAGGCTCGGGGCATTGGAGAAGGTTTATGCCGAGGCTTAATTTCAAGGTCTTAGCAGAAGACTAAAACAGCGCTGGGGGTCGATTTGGTCGGGTATACTTACGCACACTTACATACACATACATATACAGGCATACCCATACATACATACATACATACATGTGCATGTGTGCATGTGGGCACACATACAAATACAACATACATATACACATACATATTACATACATAGGTTAGAAAGGGGGGCAGGGTGGGGTCCACCCCCCCTGCCCTCAAAATTTTGGGAGCCCCCTCTAGAAGAAAATCTAGGGGCCCCCCCTCCCCCCAAATTTCCGAATTTTTTACCCCTGACAACCCTCTAGATTTTGAAATCTGACCCCCCCCCTCCCCTCTTGGGAAAATTTTAGGTACCTTTTTTATACTAAATTTTCTTCCAAAAACGTGAATTTTCATCACATATTCATGATTTTACACCCTTTTTATACATGAATATGGCTTTTTATTTAATAAAATGTAGTATTATCCTATAAAAAGAACAATTATTAAAGTTATTATGGTTTAAAACTGTTTTGCTTTGAACACCGGACCCCACCTGACCCCCCTCTAGATTTCAAAATTTCACACCCCGGGTCGACCCCCCCCCCTAAAAAGCTAGGGGGGGGGTCCGGACCCCCCTCCTAGAATTCAAAATTCGATTTACCCCGGGTAACCACCACCCCCCCTAGCTTCCCCGACTGTGCTCACCTATGATTACATATATATATATATATATATATATATATATATATATATATATATAGACCTGTGCACGGTCTGGAAATGGAACTCTTCAAGAACTTGTTAGAA